>JANTEX010225036.1:0-13709 GCA_024741295.1 Macrocera vittata
ACTGTAATGAAACTAAAATAAAAAGTAATTTGCAACTACTAAAATGATATTTGAAGTTATGGAAGTGTAAAGATATTTTCATTTTTTTGTCAACACCCATTATATGTTGCCTTTTCTTGAACAACATTTTCCAATTTGAATACTTTTTGTGCAATTTGGGAAGTCCGTTGGGATGATTGCCACTTTGAAACCCCGGCTACTTTGCAGTATGAACATTTTTTGTCCACTGGTTTTGTGGTTAGATGTGTCTTCGAGATATGGCGTATTTTATCCATTGTTACAGCACTGGTATTCAAAGATCCATACAATTTTGGCCTTTTCGAGATGGTGTTCTCTGAAGATCGGACTCTTTTATTTCCGAGTTAGCATCTACGTTCGATCAGACGAACGGCCAGCTCGATATTGTGGCTTTTTTTGGCAGCAGCCACTTGAATCTTTTCTTAGCGGCGCTGCTTAGAACGATTCTTTTCCCAGCGGTTGGTGTTTTCATTTGTTCGTCAACTCTGTTCTTCGATGCTCTTGAATCGATGGTAGCTGATTGTTCGATGGTCATGTGATCAATAGTTGATCAAATTACTGTCCGTTGACGTTGAGGGCTCCGATTGATTTCCACTTAACATCAATGTATCATTCGGCCCTGTTTGGCCTTTGCTCGCTACCAATATGTGTTCGGATTCGTTTTCGGACATAATTATGGCCGTAATATCCATGCTATTATCCGATGCGCAGTCGGACATTTGATCCAACTCAGCCTCCAAATCCATTTTTAAATCGCACGTAAACAACCTAACTTGAATGATATAATCATTTTATTTATTTTTATTAAATGGTTGTAAGGTCTTCAATTGCCTCTTAGAAGTTGTTATACTTTTTTCTATCCTGCCGACGTTTGAGCGCACATCCACGCTCGAGTTGATTCTTCTTTTTGCGACATCTCATATTCGCTGTGTAGCTATAGCTTAGTTTCAGAAACCGTCCTTGAATCCTTGACCTTCACACTATAGTTGGACCTATCTGTTCTATCTAGCATAAGAACACTAAGGTAGCCTACTTCAAGCCCCAACACCGCTTCAAGGTGTAGAAACCATTTTCTCACGCCCCGTAAAAAGAAGATTTCCATATTATTTTCTGTCTCTTTGAAAGAATCTATCAAGTAGTTTTTCAATGTCTTGCAAGATCGCGCAAACATACATACCTGACCAATAAAACAGTCCACCCACCCAATTTCGTTCCCAATATTAAAGCTTTTTCCGTACAACATTATAGCCGCCACAGATGTCTTGATTTCCTTGTTGTTGGGTAGCAAATTTATTTACGGCAATTCAATATCAAGATAGGAATTTATCTGTTTTGGCAGTACAACTTGGTCAGTCAGGGATCTTATTTGTATATCCCAGCTTCCACCTCCTTTAGCTCTAATTGTAGAGTCGTCTCACTCTTCTTCTCAATTTAGCCAATTTTTAGATCACCAAGCCACACCTTTTGTCCATACGTTGTGTTTTTAGAGTTCCAATTTCCTGATAGGATTTTCTTGGATCACTGTCCTAAGAATCACTGTCCTAAGACTTTCAGACATAGTTTTCGAGTTTTATTGGGTCTCTCGGTTAACCTATTTCTACCAGATCATCGCTGTCAGGAAGCTGTTATAATATTCCAATTTGTTAAGAATAGAGATCGAAAGGTGAGAGTCGAGCTGAATACGTATTTAAAGATAATAGGACATTAAAGTTTCCTCACATACATGCCAGTGATTACCACTGATTCTGCCCCTAGCTTAATGTCCTAAACTTTACGTTTATTAACAAAACTAGGGAGTCACCAACATTGAGGACTACAATATCTTCCTTCATCAGAAATTCCAAAAGACACTTACCTCTATTATTTGTGTCGGTGTTTCGGTCTTGCCCTAGGTCGTAGTCTTTTTTTGGCGTATTGGTGAATAGCACAGGATGTGATACATCGGCCATCACTTTTCTGTTGAAAGCGACAAGAGACTTTATTCCTTGGTTAAGATCATTGCATTGATCCATAATAGGATCATTCCCATTATCCCATTATATCCATAGGCTCAGCAACAACTGCTGCCCTTTCCTTGTTCCCGTAAACGCATTACCACCGAATTCTGTGTCAGATTTTAAAGTCTAATGTCTTCAACGTTTCGATCGAGAAATGATCGACTTTTATGGTGTTGAGTGTCGAGTTACCTTCATTTCTTCGTCTTAAAATCTTCCAATTTCCCGTCTTCAAGTCATTCTGGCTTTTACAATTTTGAGAAAATTGCTAGTTGACTTTTCCGAGATTAGGGATTTGCGTTCCTTTTGACAACATGCACCTGTGCACCCTCCCATAGATTCATGGCTTCACTAATCGACATTACCCAATCTGCGATGATCCTGTTGTTACACGGTAGGCTAAGCAAACTTGGCTTATAGCTACAACTCAGAAAATTCGGTGTCTCTACACCCGCTTGTTACTTTTATTTCCTTTTTTATTGATTGGCCCGATTACCAGTTTCTGAGCTTCTTCGGCGTTGTGGCCTCTACAACGGTTTCTTTCCTACACCGCTTAGATGCACTTTCTCGATTGGTGTACGATCAGTGTCTTTAGATGGATCCTGAGTTTCACCAGTTGATGCCACTTCTTTCAAGATTAGTTGTTGTTCATTTACTAATACATGTATGCGCTGTATATATTTCATATTATATAAATAATATAAAATAAAATTACACCCACCAATCACCATAGGGTACAAATTGTTGTTCTATGTGCAGTGTGATTGACATCGTCGTCATTTGGACTGTCACAAAATCCGAGCGTAAGCAGTTCTAATATAAATGTGGGTTGAACAAAGTTACGTGGACTTTGCACCATGTTTGGCTCGAAACAACTGAGAACGTGATCTTTTGTGGCATTTCAAACAGTCTTAAGAGAAACCATCTATGTGTGGGCTGCATCTTTGTTACTGTGAATTAGGATCTAAGCCCAGCCAATTCCATTATCTTGCATCCGATTTCATGTCTATGCCTCGGTCTATGCAGTAATCGATTAAAAGTTAAAACCCAATTTTCCTCTTCTTAAAATTCTGTTTTTCAGTATTCTTTGAACTTCCGCGAATTATCTGGCTTGAAGGACCAAATGATTCAGATCGTGTTCGCAGATTTACATGAGTAAAAGATTCAGTCATTTTCCCTTCATCTGAAACATTTCTGTGTTGCTAAGTCTTAAATATTGTCGCGATTAGTGATTTAACATTTGTGTGTCATTAAATTTCAGGCGGCGATGATCGTCGAGTTTTACTGTGGCGCCTGGAAACGGCAATCGCTGACCGCTCAGAACCACGAGCAATGGAAAAACAACATCAAAGCAATGTATTTTGTCTTGGATTCAATAATGACAACACGAAAATATTTTCCGGTGGCAATGATGATACATTTATCGTGCATGACGTTCGAACGTAAATACTAGCCCAACTACAAAATGCTCAATGTTCAGCCAAAAAGCAAATACATTCCTCATTCTTATCAATTTTCCACAGTGGTGAACCGTTTGACGTGTTTTTACACGCAAAGCCCGTCTATGGATTGTCTGTCGACCGAAATAACGATCAAATTTTTGCGACTGCTGGCGAAGATGGACGTGTGCTAGTATTCGATATGCGCCAAGGAACCGAAGTGTTGGCATTGGCAAAGTACCGAGCTCCGTTTCATGCCGTACAATTTCACCCGCTGGACGGTAATTTTGTGATTACGGCCAATGGCAAAGAGGGTGCAGCATTCTGGGACTTACGTCATACTAAAATGTAAGTATATGCGCAAGTGTTTAATTTTGTGTATATGTTCGAATAACGTGTGTACAAATTTAAATTTGTTTAGGCCGGCCATTCGATACGGTGGCGAAGATGCGGCTCAAAGTTGCATGAGCGTTCGATTTAACACGCTAGGCAATCATGTGTTGGCTTTGCGTCGACGTTTGCCACCGATTCTGTACAATACCTGTTCGCAGGTGCCCATTTGTCAGTTCTATCATCCGGATTACTATAATTCGTGTACAATGAAAAGTTGTTGCTTTGCCGGCGAAGATGATGAGTATGTGTTGTCCGGTTCGGATGATTTCAATTTGTACGCTTGGAAGGTGTCAGATGCCGATATGGACAAAACCAATCAATGGATTGATACGCATCAAATGGTTTTGTACGGGCATCGTTCGGTTGTGAATCAGGTACGTTTCAATCCGCAAAAATGTATGATTGCGTCGTCGGGCGTCGAGAAAATTGTCAAGCTATGGCATCCGTTTGAAATTGACGGATGGAAGGGCAGTCTTACGGAAGAGACAAATGGTTGTGAGAATCCACGTGAAGTATTCAGTCATGACGAATATTTTTCGTTGATGAATTCGGCCGGTCCCAGTATGACGCACGACTATAGCAATCAGAATACGAACGAAGATGCTCGGATGATGGCATTTTTCGATTCGTTGGTGCAACGTGAAATTGAGGGATGGAATAGTAACGATAATTTGGATTCGGACAAGAGTAGCCAGCATAGTTCAGATGGCAGTTCGCGGCCAACGTCAACGGAGTCGTCGGACAGTGAATCGACCGCCACTAATTATGTGACCACAAATGGTATGTTTGGATGTGAGCTATTGATTTTCGAAAGGAAATGTATTGTTTGCGATTGATTTTATTGCAGCTGAACCGTGTCGTCGTCGTCGCGTTACAATGAAACCCAGAACAATATACGCTAATCGTATCGCTTATTTGATTGCTACAAAACGGAATACGTTGAAACGTTTGGCTTTAATGGGTGCTGCAAATACGGAACGTCGAATTAAGTCGGCGAACAAAATTGGTGGCCGTAAATTGCAGCGTAGCTCGGTGCGTATAACACGAAAAGGCAACGGAAAACGTGCTGGACGCACAAATGTGGTGAGTTGATTGTTTTTTCTTGTTTAAATTCAATTTTTGTTTCGTTAGAAGAAGTCGAAAAAGTTTTGGGTTTTTATTTTACAAAAGATTTGACAATATCAGCAGGCATTTAGGAAAATGCGTGGTCAAAACACGGTTCGGCCTAAAAAGCCAATAAAACGGGCCGGGTCGAGTTTTTTTTTTAAATAGACGAAAATCCAAAGATATTAAAAACTAGTTTATATCTTTGCGAAAATCACTCTTGTTGATGTTAGACATAATGTCAACCTACATTTCTAGTCAGGAACTCTTATGGAATAATGAAAAAGCTAGCGGGCTAAGCTTTGCGGTTTATCATACTCAATACAGAAAAGAAAATTATCGGAAACGGCCATCGAAGTTAATGTAGTGGCCAAGAACTTCTCAGTGGACAAAAAATTATAGGAAGTGATCATAAATGTATTGGCAGTCACTAGAAAATAACAGCAAATGGTTGAAAGTGAGCAAAAAATTACCGTTAGTAAGCATTAAATGTTTGAAAGCGACCACAAAATCGCAAGTGACTACAAAATGACCGGAAGTGATAAATGATGGAAAATGAAAGAAAATGATCGTAAATGACTGAAAATTGTCATAAATGACCAGAAAATGATGAAAATTGACAGATAATGACGGAAAATGCCCAGGAATTGATCAAAATAAATCATTAAAAAGACAGGTAGTGACCAGAAAATGTCAAAAATCACAAGTGACTATAAAATGACCAGAAGGGACCATAAAATAAACGACAAAAACCACAAAATGAACGGAAGTGACCATAAAATCGGAAGCGACCTCAAAATGGTCGGAACTGACCGAATAGTCATATTCGTCAGAAGAGACCTGATCATGATGGAAAATTGAAAGAAGTGACCAGACAATGACGGAAAATGGCCAGAAATTGACTGAAAGTAATCACAAAAAGACCAGCACTGCCCAGAAAATGTTAAAAAAATCGTGTCTATATAAAAAGACTGGAAGTGATCACAAAATAAACGGAAATTACCATAAAATGAACGGAAGCGACTATGAAATCGGAAGCGACCAGATTACCGTAAATGACTAAAAATTGTCAGAATTAACCACTTAATGAAGTAAAATTGACAGAAGTAATAGATAATGACAGAAAAAGACCAGGTATTGACTGGGAGTAATCATAAAAATACCGTCAGTAACTAGATAATGTCAAAAAAAAATCAGAAGTAACTATAAAATGAACTGAAATTACCACAAAATAAAAAGAAGTGACCAAAAATCACCGGAACTTATCAGGCATTGACAGGCAATGATTAGAAAATTACCGGCAGTGACCAGAATATGACCAAAATGACTGAAAATTACTAGAAGTGATCACATGGTGATGGAAAATTGACAGAAAAAACAGAAAATGACGGAATTAACCAAAAGTAATCATAAAAAGACCGGCAGTCACCAGAAAATGAATAAAAAATCGCAAGTGAATAAAAAATTACTGAAAGTGACCCGAAAATGAACGGAAATGACGACAAAATGAACGACAGTGATCATAAAATCAGAAGTGATCTCGAAATAATCGAAACTAATAAGGCATTGACCGGCAATGAATAGAAAATGACTGAAAATTGCCAAAAGTGACCGTAAATGACTGAAAACTGTCATAAATTACCAGATAATAAAGAAAACTGACAGAAGTACCAGATAATGACGCAAAACGGCCAGAAATTGACCGGTAACCATAAAAAGAGAGGTAGTGACCAGAAAATGTCAACAACAAAATCGCAAGTGACTATAAAATGACTGGAAATAACCAAAAATAACAAAACAAAACAAAGGGAAGTGAATGATCGAAACTTATCAGGCATTGACCGATAATGAAATAATGATGTAAACATTTATAGAAGTGACCAGATAATGACTGAAAATGTCCAGGAACTGACTGGGAGTTACCATAAAAATTAGGCAATGACCATAAAATAAACATAAATGACCACAAAAAAAAGATTTGACTATAAAATTAGAAGTGACCTCAAAATAACCTGAACATTGACTGGCACTATAAAATTACTGAAAGTGACCCCAAAATGAACAGAAATGAACGAAAGTGATCATAAAATCAGAAGTGACCTTGAAATAATCTAAACCTTTAAGGCATTAAACGGCAATGACTAGAAAATGACTGAAAAATAACCTGAACATTGACTGGCACTATAAAATTACTGAAAGTGACCCGAAAATGAACAGAAATGACCACAAAATGAACGAAAGTGATCATAAAATCAGAAGTAACCTCGAAATAATCTAAACCTTTAAGGCATTGACAGGCAATGACTAGAAAATGGCTGAAAGTTGCCAATAGTGACCATAAATGACTAAAAATTGCCAGAAGTGATTAAATAATGATAGAAAATTGACAGAAGTGATCTTACAATGTCGAAAAAAAGCCAGGAATTGACTGGGGTAACTAAAACACGAAAGGCAGTGCCCAGAAAATGTCAAAAAAAAACGCAAGTTACTATAAAATTTTTTGACCGGAAGTGACCATCAAATAAACGGTAATGACCACAAAATGAATGGAAGTGACCTCAAAATGATCGGAACTTATTAGGCATTGATCGGAAACGATTAGGAAATTACGAAAATGAACCAGAAAATGACTGTTCCTAAATGACTGAAAATTTCCATTGTGAACACTTGGTCTTCGGTCTTTTTTGGTCATTTTCGTTCAGTTGGTTGGTTATGTCTGTTGGAACAATGGAGGTCTTAAGATTCAAGTATTCTATCGATCACTACTATCTTTAATTGACCAACTTCGAACCAACTTTGTGCCCTCCTAAACGTACTACTTTGTCGGTTTACTTATTGATTAGGTATTCATCGGTATTCAAACAAAGAATATGTTTTCGCGTATAATTTTCCAACTAACGTTGACCTTTGTTTCCAAAGGTTTAACGTTGAACTTTGTTTTTTGAATTGTTTTCTAATGCTTGTCGATTCTAAACACAGTGGTCTCATATAATAAATCTCTATTTTCAAATATTCTTTCACCTTCTTCATTGAAATTAATTCGTATTTCAACCAGAATTCAAGAAGCAGATCACGTGACGATAATACGGATACGGAAGTTCCTAAAAAGATGACAAAACGTCGCATACAGCAACATCTAAACACAACATCATATCGATCGTTTCGCCGAAAAAGCAAAGCCAACACATCAACAAATCACCGACATCACGGTAAGCTGTTACCTTTTCGTATTTTACCATCAAATAACGTTGTCGCTTTAGAATTGCCCGACACATCATCCGACGAGGATTCTTCCCATTCGACAACTAAAGAAAGTCCAACAACTCTAAATCAACTCTTACCTTCTACATCAAAAAGTATAGCGGAAGCATCTACGTCATCGGCAGCTGCAGCCGCAGCAGCAGCAGCAGCTTCGTCTACATCTGGCAGTAAAACGGACATTAACAAGTACATAAATATTAGTGGACGTTGTGGTACATCGTCAACGGACGATGACGATGACGATAACGATGAAGACGATGATACACCAAGCGGCAATGATGTCAGACAACATAATTCAGTTAGTACATCGCCGACATTTCCCTTAAATTTGGCTGTTCCAAGCACAAGTACCGGAATAACATCCAGTGGTAAGGCTCCTTATTACAATGTCCGTTAGTCTAATGGTTTAATGTTTTATACTTGTTTCAGGCATGCTGTTCCGTGCACCACCACAACCGCTCGATTCGGACGACGATCAATCTGTGCAAAATACACCGCCACAATCACCTGTGAATTTGGTTCGTGTTTTACCATTACCACTTAACGGTACACATAAACTAGACGAATCCTATTCGTCGGGCATCGATGAAGACAATGGTGTCACAGATGAAGTGGTTGAGAATCGGCCCGCAAGCAATAATTACCGTCAGGGTGTCCGTCGAAAACGTGGCGGTGGCTCATTGAATACGGACGACTGCGGTAATTTCTCTTCCAGTCAGACCAATTCGAGTCCGTCCACCAGTTCGCCCGATCAATATGCGTCGAGCAGTGATAGTTTGACATCGTTTTACAGTAAAAATAAGAAACGGAAAACAGTCGCTAAAAAAACGTGTAACACAAACAATAACGATAGTTCGTCGATTGTCGACACAAATAGTCTGGAGGACATTGCGACAACGGCTGCCGCCACATCATCGTCGGCTTCGTCGTCAACGTCAAAAACACCAAATAGCTCGTTTCGTACACATGAATTTCAATCGTTTACACCGGACAGCGGTATTGCGTCAACGGTTTGTGGCAGCAGTTCAATGTCAACCGGAAATGGTGAACCGTTACATCGTAACGGCAATACGAACACTGATGTGACACCGTACGATGGCAATAACAATAATAATGCAACGGCTGGCAATGGATGTCGTAGCGGCGTCGGCGCGGGCAGTACAAGTCGTTCGACGTTGACGACCGGTGATTCGTCGTCGGCGCTATCGTTGAAAATTTTCCAGCAAAAAGTCGCTCGTATACGTAGGAATTATAGTCGTAATAATTTTGGTGGAGACGAATCAGATAGCGATTGATTTCAAACGAAAACAACAACAACAAAAAATCTAAGAAAAATTGTGTGTGTGTGTGGCTGAATGATAGGGCACACCGTGTACTTACGATATCTTTGTACATGTATATACTATGAGTGTATGTGAATATATATATTTGAAAATTTGGCTAATAAAATCCAAATTTATCATTAAATATTGCCAATACGAAATTTATAATAGCAATAACTTTCAAAGTACACGTATGTGTATGGCATAATCAAGTAGCAATATAATAAGTGAGATCGATTTTCGTTTGAATATTTAAAATCGAAAACAAGGCATTGAAATTACCCAAAAACAACGACGTTTTGACGATAGATAAAAGATTCAATCGTCAATTAGTTCTGGTAAACGAAGATTTATGGCGGTAGACGGGTTAAACTGGTGACCCCTTGACGCTGTCCACATAATTTTCGCTATACATTATTTAGATCTCTACGCCTTAAACTGCGTACTTTTTTTTTTTAAATATTTTAACGTAAAACTTTCTCACTAAAAATAGAACATAGATTATGTAATTTTTATAAATTAGTTATTGCTCATTTTTAATAAATGTGTTTTGAGTTTTCTTAATAAATTCTTTATATTATATATAAACACAGAACACAGATCACAGATTTTATGCTTTATTCTATATTTAGTCGATTTATCATTTATAAAGTGGAAATAATGTTTTCAAATAAAATATTTCTGAAACATTTTTTTTACTTTACTTTAAGATTTTCGTATAAAAGAAACTAATATTATAATTATATTATAAATGTGAAATTTTGAAAAAGAACTGTGCGTAGTTTTACTTTTAATTTTCAGTGATCAATTTGCAGCAAACAAAAAAAATGCTGGCGTCAATATGAACTACTATAAATGCGGGGCTACGATCGATTGCTTTGACAGATGTCAGTGTCGATGAGTCTGTCAGAAGAGGGTCACATGAACCGAACCATATCGAACGAAAATCTTCAACAAATCGGCTCGGATCAGGACGAATTATTAAGTCAGCAGGAAATCTAGGGACGTACAGCTCAATCTCGTATTCAGTATATCAATTACATTTATTTATGTGAGAATCCCGATCTACTAGATGCGGCACTGCCCGCCTACAGTGAATATTAAATACCATTACAAACAGTGAAACAATTACAAGACATTGAGTTAATAAACATTCAGATTATTTCAATCACAAAACATTTAACAGTTTACAGATTCATTTGAACTTTACATCACACATACATTCACATTTTAAATTATAACCATAATCCATCATATTTTATATATTTTATTTCAATAAATTAGTCTTTAATCTGATATCGTGTTGAGTACATCACTTACCACAACCACATTTATGACAGCAAACCGTGAACTAAGTATAATGTTTTGGAACGCAAAGCCTTTAACTAAAAGAAACAATTGACTTCATCCAAGGTAAAAATGTTGATATTGCTCTTTTGAGAATCCTGGCTTAAACAGAATCAAACCGTTTCGATACCTAACTATAAATTTTATCAACCAAACCGACCTAGTCTCGACAATGATAACAAAACGGTTGGAGGTCGTGTAGCAGTTGCATTCTCTGATAGCTCGGCCAATCCTACTCTTGGTTCGTCCTCGAACTGGTGCCGGTTCAGTAGAACGATCGTCAACAGCTTTAGGTCCCAAGGATCACCACGGCTTCAATCGCGCTGCTATAAATATCGACTTAAACGGCTTTTGGTTCCTCTGACATAATGATCTATGTCACTGCCAAGATAACGATCTCGACCAAGAATCTTTGTTACCACATAAAGTCCGCGGTATCGAGGCTCAAACTTATGCGATTTGCGAAATTCTCGACCATGATCAGGTCGTCGACTTTGAATTGTGTCGGTACACCATGTGTCGCATCATAGCGCTTCTTCCAATTCTTACATTGATCGTCGATTTTAGCCGCGATGTCATCGAACGCCGGCTTCGCGGATTCCTCAGGAATAGGCATTTAGCCAAAAATTGTCGCGGTTACATGATTTTGAAGCTTACACGCAGTGTATACCGGAAGATGACATCGTTCGGGGAGTAATTAATAGTGTCGTTCACTCGTTTACCTGACTATTGATGCTGTACTGTAACTTATTGAGCTTTGTGTCCCATTTCGATTTTTGTTCGAGTGAGCATCAATATGGTGCTGTTTATGCGTTCAATTTGTCTATTGGCTTTGGGTGTCCGAACAGCGTTTTTAATGTGGTCGATGTTGTTGTCGCTACAATAATTTTACGCGTTTGACGTAAAAGCTGTGCCACGATCGGATGTGATTTTCGCCGGAACACCAATTATGTGTGTGTTTCAATTGCCACTTTTCGGAAACGGTCCGACGTGAATGACACAGAAGGGTATCGGCATCATCGGGATAATGCGCGATTGGTCGACGGTTTGACCAGAAGGTCGCTTGTTTATAACATCACTCTATGTATGCCGATTGTAGTTATAGTTCCGCATTCGCTTGAACGAAAAATTATCTTTATCGCAGCAGTCTTTTCTAAGCTGGAATGCTCTCGTTCGCCGTGTATTGCTGACGGAAAGACCCATTTGTGATATCCGTCAACATTTCTGATCACTAGGTTTTGTTTGATGACGCATTCCTTCAAGTACTAATTCGATTGCTCGCTGGACTTCTTGCAAAGTATTTGCATGATCTCCCGTAAAAACTCATCTTGATGCTGCATCGTCTTGCAATCTCCATCACCGATGTCAGCACGGTAAACTAAATCAGCCGCCACTGACGGATTAGACGCAAGCTTGTTTGGCGTCGATGTGCGGTATGTTTTGGCCGAGGCGATGTACCAGTTCGAAATCGAACTCCTGCAATCTAAGCCACTAAGGGGCAATTCGTGGCAACAATTGCTTCGATAACTTTGCAGTGGTGACGGTGGCATAATCTGTGATAACCCGAAAGAACTTGCCCAGCAAATAAATTCGGAACCGTTCCAGTATCTCAACAATCGCTAACACTTCAACTCATAGGAATGATACTTTGCCTCATGCGAATTGCAGTGCCGACTGAAATAAAACATCGAATTATGTGTGCTTTTACGTACCCGCACGCATCTTCTTGTAACTGAACTGCTAAACCCGTCGAACTGGCATCGGTTTGCACCTCATGATTTTTGCCCACGTCGTGCAAACAAAGAATCGGTGCCGAACACAAAAGGTTTCGCAGCTTTACAAATGCATTATAGCCTGTTCGTGCGACCAATCAAACCCAGGTGACGATTTTCGTAGAAGCATTGTCAACGGTCGTGCAATGGACGAGTAATCTTAAACGAACTTTCGGAAATGGTTCGTTAGTCCCAGAAATTGCCGAAATTCTTTGACAGTTGTCAGTTCATGGAATGTCTTCATCGCGTCGACATTATGATCGTCAGGTAAAACGCCCAATACACTGATTCGGTGACCCAAGAATGTAGTTTCCACAACCAAAAATTCGCATTTCGACAAACTAAGTGTCAAACACGCTTGGGTTAGTGCTGGTAAAAAACGCTCACAAGTCCAAACGGCATGTATCGGTATTCGTAGTGACCGTTACGTTGCACGAAATTCCGTGTATTTGCGTGTGTCCTCGGAAATAGGAATGATATAGTATCCTGACATTAGGTCCAATTTGGTAAAATACCGGGCGCCAGCTAACGATGCTAACATTTATTCCAGAAATTGGTGGTTTAACGGTGATGGCGTTTAGCTCGCGGTAGTCAGTACACATGCGATCTTCGCCATTATGTTTTTTGACTAAGAATATGCGCATAGCGATTCTCTCGTTAGTATAATGCCATTCTCTAGCTGTTCTTCAATAATAATCGTAACGATCGGGCGTTTCGGAAAGAGAATGCGATATGGCTAATGGAAAATTGGTGCACTTGATGTCAGTTCAATGGTAAGAGTCTCGGAAAAACCCGCCGATTACTTCTCAATCGCGACATTCTCTTGCAAATGAATGGCAAATGTCATGAAAACATTGAACACGGTGGGCTTCGATTGGGCAGTGAACAGTAGAAGCATGTCGTTCCAATCATAAGCTTGGTTAAGGCTTTGAATACGGTCCACGAACTATTTTCCGTGCCTCAATGCACGTCGATCGGATCGTACATCGGCAGAATTTTGGCAATTTCTCGCACATCGATCGGATCGTACATCGGCAGAATTTTGGCAATTTCTCGCAC
>JANTEX010225258.1:0-20219 GCA_024741295.1 Macrocera vittata
CATCAACATCGCGAACAATCTCTCCTGTCTCCCATTCGCGTTGCCATGGAATGGCTATTTGATCTGTTCCCTCTCTTCTACAGGATGGGACAAGATTTATATGTGATTTTCTGAATTGGTTCCAGTAGCGGCCCCTGGAACAAAAAAAAATACAATTTTAGGCATTAGACAAATTCATCCCTCTCATGTTGATACTCAAAATTGCCGCGGCGGACAGAAAAGAGAGAGGGAACCTACGGGGGGAGTAGGGTTCCAGAGGCGGCAGACCCTGGAACAAAAAAAGTACCTCCGTTTTAGCCAACAGTCGATTAAATGACCTGCCATCTCTCCCATAATCATGCTCAAAACTGCCACGGATGACAGAGAAGAAATAGGAAGCTTGCAGGGGAGAGTGGGGCCTTCGAGGCGGCACCCCTGGAACAATAAAAAATTGCGCAATTTTAGGTATCAGATGCCATGCCTTGCCAGCCCCACCATATACGTGCTCAATATTTCCGTTGCAAAAAAGCTTTGCCCCATCCTGTAGGGAAGGTGGACTTTCCCACTATCGATCGGAGGGGTGAGGAAGCCCTATTGTGATGTCCGCTCTCGTGCAGGTTTGCCACGAGCATTGGGAAGTCTAGGTGTGGGGGAGTGAGGGCAAATATATGGCGGCGTGCAAGTGGCGCTTCGCTTCCTTCCCCCCTCCCCGTGACTATTCGCACACATTTGTGCGGATAGCATCGGCCACCGAATTCCACCTTCGGAGCCATGAAGTCGGTCGGTAAACCTACAACCTCTTTTGGTAATGACCGTAAAATTCTGTTGTGGCCAAAGACTTCCTCTTTCCATCGGCCCATCTTTGTTAGTTTGACGGCCCTACACATTTTGGTGTAATTGTAGTTTTTACCTAGTGCCTTCCATCAGTCCTATGATCTATAAGTCAAAATGTGGCGCACAATAGCTCTGTACATTCATAGGACCATTCTTGGTCGTAGTCTCCATGTCTTCTTGAAAATTCTTTTGCAAGTGTAAGGCGTCACATAAGCTTTCTTGATTCTATCTTCTATATTTGGTCTCGTGGACAGTTTTGAGTCGATGTAACCGAAGTATGGAAATTTGGCCTTTGTCGTAAATACCATTAGCTCCGTTTTGGCCGAGCCCACAAGTGTCTGCCCATCGTTGAATTTTGTCCAATGCCTCTTCCACGGCGGAGCTGATGGTTGTTAATAATGCTGGTTCCAAAACCACTAGGTCATTCGCGTAGGCCACAGCACCAAAGGTATGATCGTACCGTTACTGTTCACAACATGTTGACAATCCAGAGTAATAGTTCTACTTCAAGGTAGAGAAGCGCTTCTCTGATCTGTGCATGCAAGAAAGTGAGTTTCCATGAGAGTTTCCAGTGTCGCTAATAGGAAGATCATTAGGTTATCTCAGGCGCACTTCAAGTACTATAGATTAACCTGAACCTCCTTCATCGACTTGTTTTTTCAGATATGTTTCGATGGCCGTAGTCTCTGGCAAGAACATAACTTCTAAGAGCACACCTGTTTCGTCACTGTTCGATCCTATCTGGAAAACTTTGACCATCACTTGACGAATACCAAACTGAAGCTTGAAGTCTACCTTCCTAAGTGATTCTGTACTTTTTCGATGATCGTCAGAAGTTCTCTGGCTGTTCTTCTTTACTTCTGACCAGACGTCCATCCGTTCATCGGATTTGCCTAGTTTTGCCGCTCAAGACACTTAAGCAACCTCCTAGCCTTAAGATCCATATTGGAAAACCAAATGCAAGCCTGTGGTCTTCTTGGGATGTCTCTGGCGGGAATGAGACCCAGATTCGTTAATTCCCATTTGTCACCAACCGTAGCGAAATCCTTGGAGAAACAGTTCACGCAAATGAGTACCCTGTAGCCATGGACCAAAACAGACGACAAGAAACTGGGAAGCTGTTCGTTGTCTTCGCTTAGCACGTAATCCTCACCAGTTCTGACATTCTTGCTTCGATTTTGTCCACATTCTCCTCAACTAACACTACCTGAAGGCGATCGTTAACCACTTCACTCCTCGCTCGTTGTGTTTTTGGTAGAAATTTTATCAGGCAAATGATTCGTAGCTTCCTGGCTGCGTTTCTGAGTACCAGGGTGTTGACTAGGCGAATCATCCTGTTATCTAATACGTTTAACTGCTTTCGGCTTCAGTCTTGAAGTTATTCGCGCGTTATAGTCGTCGATCACTGCCTGGTACTTTTTTCTTATCTGCCTCGTCGCGTTCGTATATATTACCATCCGCTTCATTCTGCACAATCCTGTTCAAAATGAACAGAGCCTTTAAATATTTTTTTCTTTGCGTCGTTGGCGGAGCTTCTTGTGACTCCTCATCTGGGTTGGTGGCCGAATTGACGGTACTACGTCTGGTACTTGCTATATCCGTTACTGTAGCTGGTGCTGCAATTGTTTGTGTAATGGTTGAAGGAGCCTCAGTACTATGTCGGTTACGTGCGGCATCTTTTTCTGCCTCCAGACTGGAGACCAGCAGTTCCTCCTCATCCAAAGTGGAATGATCGAAAAGATCGACTGCTTTTGTTATTATTTGTTATTAATTTTTGGTTTCACGAGTAAGCACTGAAGAAACGGTCCATCCTGCCAGAGTCTACTTAACAGGATGAGGCAAATACTAGCTAACATTGCGGAGAAACTGGTTTTTACGTCCACCAGCCAGTGGTCGTATGGGAGTGTATATGCACATGCACAGGGGCGTCATTTGGGACAATTGCCCCATGCCCCCCTAAGAGTGACGATTTTAGAACAAAAATGAAGGAGTTTTAACCTTGTATTGTTGCATATTAGCCTGATTAATCATCTAAGGACAGGCGTAAGTGTATAGTGGATGCAAACTCAGCCGCCTGAGGCTGGCTCCTATCTTCTGCTCTCCTAACTTTCCCTTCTTCTGTTTGATGCCCGAGCTACCGCCGTTAGTATCCCTGATTGTGCTACTGATGGTGGTGACAGACTAAGAATTGCTTTTTTAAAAAGCCTGGCCTTTGTCTGTACTTTCTACTCAGACCTAGATCAACTACAACTTTCTCCTTCTTCTTCACCCGCCGGTCATTCGTGGCGACCGTACCATATTGGATGTTACGATGTCAACCAAAAGTCGCAGAATAATTTGCGGATTACAGTATTGACCGTCGTTCCTTCCTTAGATTGCACGCAGCTGGAAAGCGGCCATCTTTATTCATCGTTTACTGCTGGCATTTTGTAGTTTGCTTGTGGAGTATCGATGTTCGCCCGACTTCTGGACTCACACATTTAGGGCTGTCATGTTAACGTCTTTCTTCTCCATGTCGAAAGACTCGTCTGATCTCTGCAATCCACGAGTTCATCAGCTGTCGCAGGCCTTCACTAAAATCTATGTCCTATCTTTATGCCAATTTCCCCCGAATAAATATAACTTTTCTATGCTACCTTTTAGATAATTAATGTTTGACATAATTTTTCAGCCCATTTCAACACAAAATGGCCAACTATCGAACAGGAACTGAAAGACGAGGCGAACGACATCGCTCAATTAAAAGCCGTTCAACGGTCGATGCGAGAATGGGAAAAATCACACAAACATCATCGCAAAAAACGGGCCGACAAAAGCGTTTGTTACGGTGAATTGGGATGCTTTGAGGATTCCGGTCCGTTCGGCTATTTGGACATGCTACCATCGTCGCCGGAAGAAATTAACACAAAATTCTTCTTCTATTCGACAAAGCACAGGTAAACATTTGTGCGAAGACTGGTGTTTCTAAAGATCGCCGATCATTATAACTTTCTTTCTTCTGAACAACATAGAAGCGATCGCCCGTTGGTCGAGTTTCCCTATTTAAATATGACCGCAGCCTGGCGAGAATTTGCCCCAGTGAACACTAATGCCAGCCTATCGGAGCCGAGTAAAAATGAAAGTGAAATAGCCGCATCGAAATCATTTCGACACAGTAAAACTTGGAAATCATTAAAATCATTTCAAGGGTTGGACAAGCTGTCGGTCAGAGTAATTGTGCATGGATTCGGTTCCAGTTGTCCGCACGTGTGGATTTATGAAATGCGGACTGCTTTAATGGCCGTTGTAAGTTATAAGTGACATCGGCATTATGTTTTCTGTTTTTATTATTCCTCTCAAACGAGCAGCCATCAAACCTAATCATAAACTTTATCGTTTGCAAATAGGAAGACTGCATTGTGATCTGTGTCGATTGGGAGATTGGCGCCAGTTTGCCGAACTATGTTCGTGCGGCCGCAAACACTCGACTAATTGGCAAACAATTGGCAATGCTTTTGAGAGGTTTGCAAGAATACAAGGGACTAGAGTTATCGCGAGTGCATATAATCGGATTCAGTCTTGGCGCTCATGTTTCGGGTTTTGCCGGAGCTGAATTGCCGGGACTGAGTCGAATCACTGGTTTGGATCCGGCCGGTCCATTGTTCGAGTCTCAACATCCAAAAGCTCGTTTGGACAGTTCTGATGCGAATTTTGTCGATGTTATCCATTCGAATGGTGAGAATTTGATTCTGGGCGGCCTCGGATCGTGGCAACCGATGGGCCATGTTGATTTCTATCCGAACGGTGGTCGTGTACAACATGGATGCTCGAATTTATTCGTTGGTGCCGTAACCGATTTCATATGGTGTAGGTTAACAAAAATTGTACCGGCAATATTGAATTTTCTTTAATGTGATGTGTGCGTGTTATCTTAAAAAATAGCTCCAGCAGCCGCTGTCGAAGGACGTTCGCTATGTAATCACCGTCGAGCCTATAAGTTTTTCATCGATTCCGTAGCGCCACGTTGTCTCTTTCCGGCATTTCCATGCGACAGCTTCGATGATTTCCTGAAGGGTCGTTGCTTTCCGTGCGACAAACAATTGGAAAATTCATCGTCGGACGCAAAATGCGGTAACATGGGTTACTATGCTGATCGATCGACGGGTCGCGGTCAACTGTATCTGGTCACCCGTGAAGAGGAACCGTTTTGTGCCCATCAATTTAACATCGAAATTTACAGTTCCGAAACGGATCTTCCACTGAAGACACTCGGTAAATTGGAGGTGATTCTCGAGGGTGAAGGTTCGCTGAACGAAACGTTTAGCATCACCGAAAAGGATGATGCTGAATTCTTTGCCGGTGACGTGATGTCACGAATATTGGTTCCGCATCCGGCACTGGGATTTCCGCACAGTATAACGTTGGCCTATAAACCGTACAGTGGATGGCTGACGAAAGGACTTCAGCAATGGACCATTCATAAGATTGTGTTGACCGACAGTTTCGGTGAGAGCATGTCCTTTTGCCAGAGACGCATCGAACTGGAATCGGACAAACCGGTTTATTTGAAGTTACAGCCGGGTGACTGTTATAGTGCCGACGAGAATGATGTAACGGTCGGCCCTCAGGACAAATATGAATCGTCGACAAAGGACGATATAAGTCGAGCCGATGAATCGAAGCATAGCACTTTTAAGCCATTGTACAACGATGATGATGAAAAACTTCGCGAGAAAAAAGAAGTAATTGATTTGGGATCGAATTTCAAAATCGTTCAAAATCAAACGCATTCATATGCAGAACAGGCGAAGCCGGATGATCGATTGCCATGGCATCCGATACTGGAAAGTGGCAATGCTTTGGATAAAGACACAAACATAGAGTCAAGTAGAAATTTTCGAAATACAGAAATATTTGAACCAATCCTACGAAATCGAGATCGGACTGCGGATCGCAAAGACGGAGCCGGCCGATCGATTCACGATAAAGACGACACAAATAAGGTGATCAAAGACGAAATTATGGAACCGATTCTGAAGTCAACCACACAGAAAGCTCGTAAAATGAAAAATGTTCCTGTACAGTCGGCCGCTACCGATGCGGCGAAACCGCGAGAAAATTCCTTTTTCACCATACAGTTGTTACCGTTTCGGCTGGGCGAACTGATCGAACGTGCCGAACGGTATGCACGCGAAACACTTTTGCCACTAATCTCAGAGCAAGCACCGCGTTTCTTCGGATTCGGACGAGCCGAATCGCGTAGTGATAGAATGCCAAAGTATTTTCCGCCGCTCGGCGAAATAGCCGATACCGAAGCGGAAGCAAGCCAAATCAGTGAACGACGCATTGATTTGCCGCCCGAATTGAATTCAACGAGTAGCTTCATTGAGGTGCCCGACTATGAGGAAGCGATCGACATGCAAAATGACACGCATATCAAACAAAATCGTAACGTTGATTTTCCCGATGATGCAATTGAAATGGAAGACGATGCACGCAGTGACAAAGATATTTTGAGCCTGATGCGACAAAATAGTGTAGCAGTGCCGACCGTGTTGACGGATGTGCCGGCTGCCGAACAGAGTCGCAGCTATTACACAAATCTTGACGAAATTAGTAGTTTGGCGGCGACCAAATTAGAGGCAAGCGGAACGGTAGGCGTACACATTGAGTTGCCTACATATAGGCCACAAATGCGATCTATCGTATCGTCGGCATCGTATCCGTATCGTTATGATATGGGAACAGTAGCCGCTGGATCGGCGTCAGTTAGTGACGATCGAATAAAAATCATTCCTGTGTATAGTCAACCGATTTCGACTAGTTAAAATTCGATAATTGTTTTGAACTATTTTTATAAAATATTGTTCCAGTATTTAGAGTTTAGAATTAGTTTTAAGTAAATGCAAGACACATATATTATAATTGCTTTTAAAAAGTGAGACTTTTAGTGATTTTTTGTTTTTAATTAGAAATATATACGATAATTAGACATATTACTGTTAATTTAATAGTTTGTAAATTTATCGTGTTTATATTATTAGCTCTGTGAACTTGGAGCTTTTTTTTACAACTTTATGAGCGTATTCTGTGGTGAGTTTTTATCCGTTTTATCTAGTCTATCACTAAAAAGTAAAAACAAAAATGTAAGTGAGAAGTGTTGACTATTTTAAAATTGCATAGCATTAATTTGTGAAACAAACACAAAAAGCTAAAAGACACAGTGTGATAATAAGCAGATTATATTTTAATATATTGACTGACTTTAGCTTGTCTCTCCATCAAATAAACATGTTTCGTTTATTGCTGTTATATTTTAATTAATTAATTATGTAACATTTGTTATTATTGACGAAACAAAACATAAATTATGTAAATTATGTTGTAAATAATATTTTTATTTTATGCAATGACGAAAACAAAACTTGTTATTAATATAAGTTTGATTAAAAAAGAAAATATAAAACTGCCTATTAAAATTAAAGTTATTTGAGCTTTTATTGTAGTGGGCTTCAGGTACAACAGGTTGCAGCAATGTTTGTGACACGCAGAACGCACAGAATAACATGGACGAAAATATACAAACACCGTAAACAATGTCCGGTTTTACGCGCCGGTAAGCACTTTTTGTCAATAAAACGTTCCAAAGTGTGCATCGAGCGCATATTTTATCCCATTATCTCACCAATTGCTTATACGTATACGTGCTTATACGTATACGTATGATACACGTTTAAAATGTCATAAAAATGGTATGGTTATAGCATTTTTATACCTTTGTTCTTCGTAACATAATATGCATATAAGGATAAGCCCTGCCAACGCCGCGTCATACTTCACCAAATCTTCGTTAGTTGAAATTGGTGTATAATTTGTGGCGTGAATGCATGGATTTCCAATGCAAAAAAATTGTTTATTCTGATTTTAAAAAAATCGCACTCTATGTATGTTATATATACCTATTTGAGTTGTCAAACGGCCGCCATTTTCCGCCACAAATTATTCATATTCACCACTTTTCGGAGCTAATAGTACTACCACATATGATGCACATATATGCACAGTTGGCCATCTGTCAAAATATATAAATCTGTACGTTCCACAGCTCATGTAAAGGTGGAAACTGTGGATATGGCATATTTTCAACTGGGAACTTGACAGTACAGCTACAAAGTACACAGTATTTTCGATTTATTAATACGGTTCATAGGCTTTGTACGCCAAACAGAGCATTGAAATGTCGAACCAACAAGAAAATAAAAATGAAAGACTATAAGGACGATGAAGGAAAATAAGGACAATGAAACAATAAAAACGGCCGAAAATTTAAAGCGAAAAGAAAAAAAATACTATGAGAAAATTGGGTGCTAGTACATTGTAAGTTCGCTTCAAGCGCCTAAGAAAAGATTTCCGAAATTGTAGGTAGGTACATTGCGGTAAACGAAACAAATATTGAAGCAAATAAAAAGAGTTGCCTGTTACCAAAAAATGCAAAGTCAATTCGAGGCGAACTTCCATGGGTTGATGATCTACTATTATTGAACCCGATCCAATCAAAATTGGAAAGGGAATCCGAACACCTATAGGGAAAAAGAGGTATTGTTAGAAAAACTTTTTCAAATCAGATTTGATTTAAATCTTCACAGATATTGGACAATATTAAAAAAAACGGCCAATTTCTAGACGAAATTTAACATTTTCTAATACATTTTGCCAACATCTTCGATAACAACATTCAAGGAGTGACTTCTTAAATATAAAATGTATGAAACACTCATAACGTGTTTATTGCATAATCCTCATGTTGTTGAGGCAAAGGTAATTTGGAGGGTTGTGAATAGCGCTGCAGGCGAAATTTGTTTCACAGAACGCCGTTCTTAGTTTTGAAAGGGAGGTGCTAAATTATATGAATGCATTATTTGTAAAATGCTAAATTATATGTATGTATGCATATCTATCTATGGTTTTGGAAACAATTTGCATTTTTTTTAACTTATTCGTTTATTATCTGATTCGATGCCAATTTTCACAGATGAGAAACCTCATGTAAGGATTTAATAGTCTAAAATATAAACCGGCGTCTGAAAAAACTTTGGGACCAGAGTTACCGCACGAGGTCAGACCTTTGCTGAAGTTGTTGTAGCTTCGTCGTCATCACATGATCTCCCAACCAATCAAGCAACTATGGATCTGTCTGAACCTGCTTCTACTTCTGTGGCTGCTAGAGCACAGTTGACAAATGCAACATGAGATCATAAACAGAACCATAATAGATGGACTAACAAACGTAACCACAGCCCCCTTTCTGTAGATGACCCGACTCAACCTCGTAAAATAAGTCAAAATGAGTCTTGTTGCAGTAGGTTGTGGAGACCGTTAAAGCCTTAATCTCACACACTTTGACTATGGCTATGGTAATATACTTTTGCCTGTAACACATGGTGTAACATACTGTCGACTCTCTGGTGGATATTTGTTTGTGATAAAAAAACAAATGTGTCTTCTGTATGCGCTACACCAAGAGAAAATTTAATGACAGCACGTGAAAGGCCCATATATGGGTGATGTTCAAATTTAATCCTTGGTGAACTTAATGCTTATAGTTTCTTCTAGGGCTTATACGTATTACGGGACGATCTCTGCAATTGTTGAGGACTTAATGGAGAATTTCAATATGTCGACTTTAAAAACTGGAGTTCATACCAAATGTCGTACGCCCCCAACAGAAAGACGGGCTCCTCAAGTAACTTAATGCTCGCCAAGACTAAGACCAGATTGTATTTGCCTCTCGTGTGCTGGCTCGTACGGTTGATATTAAATTGTATCGCTCAATTGATTGGGCTCGATACACGGATGAAATAGGGGCTAGGTTAAATCAAGTAGACTAGCATAGCGTCACCGCTTTTGGCTGCAAAATGTTATTAATTAACATTATTGTCAACTCGGCTAGGCGCAAACTCACCCAATGATTACAAACCACGAAACAAGGTCGGAAGGCACGAATGTATCAGAACTATAGAAAAGTAGGTGATCGTGGTCTATATTATGCGGTGTACAAGCGTCCGAAGGGCGAGCTAAATCGAGTTCTTGCATGAAAAAAAAGTTGGGAAATGTCTCTTAAAAACTCTTTGGAACACGGCTTATTAGATTTAGAGGTTGCACATCGTATGCAACCATAGCTGACATGAGTTGGCTTAACAAATGCGGCGACAATTTAGCTCCTCCATTTGTTCCTGCTTCTTGTATCGAAAAATATACTTTCTAAAGACGCATTATTAGCCTCAAGTACAAGTATTTTGATCCAATATGCGGATGACACACTAGGTGATAACTATATTTAGATACTTAAGCATTGTTTGGCATTGGTCTCAAGTAGGACCCATTTGGATAAATTTTTAAAACAACCGCTAAACTTGAACACAACATATCAAATTCGGCAATTTTTAGAATGTTTATTTCGATTTGAAGGCATATAATAATATTTTGCGATACGTTTAGCGAATATTATAGAATACAGACACACTATACACCGCTACAGTATACTTATGAATACCGAGATATACGTTGTTTACATTTTGTAATCGATAGTATTAAAGGTAATACCTAAAAGTACCCAATAATAAATACTGATAAACAAATTACAAAATGAGCAAATCTCGATTAAAATTGTAACTGCTACCTACACGAGTATGTTAGATTATTTAGGATTGAGATTAAGATTTGTATAGTCAGTGTAGGTATAACAATAATTATCAGCAGCAAATATAGGCACTACTCGAAGCTTCTTGCTCAATATTTATAAATTAGATTATAGGTGTAATATTGTACAAAGTAATAAGTAATAATACTATTTTTAAAGTATTAATAATATTGTATCTATTGTATGTAATGCGGTCTAAGCGGACACTCCGATTAAAAGAAATGGCTATCGTTGTTCAAACTAATTTAATAATACTAAAACTGAAGTTACTACAATTTGCAAAAAAAAAATATGAAAAATCTTAAACTGTGTCGAAAATAATGTTGAATAACTTTATCTCTGTTCGCTATATATTTTTACGTACAACTTGAAAATCAAATAAAATTTTCCATATTTTTTTATCTGTAAAAACAAAATTGCAGTAACTCTGTAGTAGTATAGAAAATTATCCATATTTGAGCCTTGCATTAATATATTCTAGGGGCTGACCCTAAATTACACTACGCTATAGTAAACGTTACCGTAGTATAAGCTGCAGTACAAAAATGCGTTACAAGAGAAGAGAGGGGGGTCAAATAACGTTAAGTGGATATGTCAGCTCGAAAGATGCAGTGATAGCGTCTCTTACGCCGTCAGCCAGTTCCTCAACACGAGATACCGAAATCAGATCTTGAGTGTCGTTCATTCCTGTGGGAACTCTGTCGACACTTTGAAACGTAAGTAAAACTTCTCTTAAATTAAAACATCTTAAGAAACGTGCCAATTTTTTATCCTCCTACCAATTTAAGATGAAACTAGGGTGAGAAAAAGTTATGAAAGTGGACTCACAACCTCTGTTTGCTTTCTCATGGTCGACTGAAGACTCGAGTAGAGCAATACCTCTTACATTAACGTCAGTATTCCACAGGATAAGATGAGCATGGCAACTTATTTTACGTAAAATTCGTTCTAAATACCGGTCGAAATACGACAATGCACCATTTAAAGAGTTTAAATCTCCCTAGAGTATTGTAAAAGATGTTTGAATCACCATGTATATTTATACCTTGGCAATCGAATAATATTTAGTCGACAAGTCTGCAGAGTTCATATCTAAGATAAGTGTCCTGTTTGATTTTCTTTTTTATAAAATTATTTTATCAATAATTTGCACTGATTCTGGTTCATATCAGAAATTCCAATAGCTAATAGATAAAAGTGCTCGAGATATATTGATTTTTTTTTATAAATTAATACTTCAACCAATAATGTTTTGTGTGTATGGGTAAAAAATGTTCAGAATATATTTTACGTTTGACTTTGAAAGTTTCAACAACTACGCATATGCATAAAATGTCATACAGTGAAAGACTTAAAAAAAAATGTCGCAATAATTCGCCCTAGCTGTATGACATGAAGTGAACCTTACAGAGAGAAACCATTTTAACAAAAATAAATGAAATATTAGTCTAATATTATTCATCACATATGGGGATTTGTAGTGAAGAACCTTATAGTAGAGTAGGTGAAAACAATATACATTGACTTTTCATTCATCATCCGACTGTCTCACTATTTTTCGCAGTAGATTTTCAAAGTTTGCTCTTTTTTCAAACTTTCGGTTCCTTCCAGGGAGAAGGAAGTTCTTGCAAATTGTCGTAAAACAAGCGTTTCTTAGTGAAAGCCCTTACTATTATTACAGAATGGGTGCAACTATGGATTCTGGTAAAGGCATACTCTTGCGATTTTTCTCCTTTTTCTGTAACAACATTGTTCACAGGACTTTACATTCATCTTCTTCAATTTTTTTTTTTGAATTATCAATCACAATATCAAAAATATCTTAAGACCAACTAGCTTCAATGATCCGGAGTCGATCGTCAATGCTAAAACTCGGAAGGTTTTAACGACGGTTGACATAGAAATTGCCAAGAAAGGAAGATTGTAAGAAAGCTGGGAAAACTATGTACGAAAATGGGAAAATTGCGGTGATTCATCTGGCAGGCAAGCTTCCTAAATTGAAAACGGCCAAAATTTTCGTGCCGATTGTTTTAAACGAGACAAAATTCGTCAGAAGGGCCCTGGACAAACTTCATAATAGGGGAATAGGTAGATGGACATCCATATAGGACGAAAACGGTACCTGTCGGAAAACTCCGGGCACGTTGTTTGTTTTCGACGTTCCGGCGCATCTTCTTCCTTAGGTCGAGGCTGCGAGAAACGAACTCTGTTTCAATTTTCACAACCTTAGAGTGGTACTAGACGGGCGGGCTCAACTAACCTTGTTTCAATGAGGGTATATCAGGCAAATATACAGCACTGCTTCGCCAATAGCAAAACGACGCATGGTAAGTCGGTAACAGGCGGGGCTATGTACTTAGTGCAAAGAATGGCAAACCTGATCAACTGGTGACTAAATAAGTTAATTGACTACTGGTTCAAATCCGCTGGCTGAGAGCCACCGACATGATTTTTATGGCGTCAGTAAGCCGGTCTCCGCGGTGATCCGACTACTAAACCATTGCAGTTGCCGACACGATCACGAGAATACCAGTAGTTGACGTCCGATTATCCGATCACGCATTCGTTCATCGCGATTTACTCTCCACACTCGAACGCTTTCCGACGTGTAAATCAATCAATTGTTTTGGCTATACAGACGTATGTCGAAGCTGACCGTTGGGATAAATACTTAAGTATCGTTGGAAGTGCACTTCGGGAAATTGTACATCGTTCAATGAAATATTCGTCTCACTTCTTGCTGATTGGCTCACATCGAATAACACAAATCTAAAATTGAGAAACTCTACCCCATAGATGAACACATTGTGAAAGTTCTCGCACCGTCCGACTTTGGCCAAATCATCCGTGGCCGAATCAAAGAAAATCTGCGAAAAGCGCATCTCCGTCACAACTCACAAGACCACGTGCGATACCCGATGCCGAGTGGTGAAGTATTTCCTCAGCCAGTAAGTCTATTGCCGGAACTTTAATTCGACAGAGTAGTACAACCGAAGTGTAATTATTCGAGGTATTCTTGGGACATCGGCGAGGCATTATTTGAGGAATTTGAGAAATTCCGAGGAATTCTTTGAGAAATTTCGAGAAATTCTTTGAGTATTTCGAGAAATTCAGTGGAATGCTTTGAGTATTTCGAAAAATTCCGAGGAATTATCCCCTCGAGTTCAACCGCAAACTTGTTCAGAAATACCTGGACGGTTGACCAAGGGTGTTGGCAATGGGCTGTACGACTTAGCCTAAATTAGAGAAAACCTGGTTGCAATGGGCTGTACGACCTAGCCTAAATTAGAGGAAACCTGGCTTCGCCTTTGCCTGCTAAAGACCTGCGGCAATATAACGTTAAGTGGAGAACAAGAGGACTAACTTGAAATAGTAATATCTAAAGTTCGAATCTAATCAAAGCAAAACATAAGAACAAAACAAAAAACACATTTGTGAGAAAATTATGACAACCTGAAATCATCTCTGTATTTTTATTTCGTGTTTTCAATTGAGTCTTTAGTTAGAGTAAAAAATAGTTTTTAGATAGACCTTTTACAACATTTTGTCTACATTTTTTTTTCAAAATATACATGGCGTAAATTTTTCCAGAACTCAAAAATGGCCGGCGATACAGAAACCGAATGGTTAGAAGAATTGCTGGCCGATGTTCAACTAGAACAATTCTTGTTGCGCATCAAAGATGATTTGCAAATAACGCGTTTAGCCCATTTTGACTATGTGCACGCTGACGATCTAGAGAAAATTGGTCTCGGCAAACCGGCTGTACGACGATTACTGGAAGCGGTACGTAAACGAAAAACGCAGCAATGGCGAAGAAATATTTTGTCAAAACTGATCGGTGGCGGTAAACAACAACCGTCACATAAAAAACCTCAATCATCATTGTCAAGTGCCAACGATACACCATCGGTGTTGTCGCTGACATGTTTGATACACGAAAAAGATGTGACGCTAGGATTGAAGCTGGGCGATGGCTCATTTGGTGTTGTAAGACGTGGTGAATGGAATGCGCCCGGTAACCAGCTAATTCAAGTGGCCGTTAAAGTTTTGAAAGCCGACAACTTAACACAACCCGGCATAATGGAAGATTTTTTCAAAGAAGTTCAAGCTATGCACGCTCTTGATCATGCCAATTTAATTCGACTATACGGTGTTGTGTTAACGCAACCGATGATGATGGTAACGGAACTAGCCGAACGCGGTTCGTTGCTGGACACACTGCGAAAACAATGTAAACAAACACCGTTACCGCTGCTATGGAATTGGGCCGTTCAGGTTGCGACCGGTATGGCCTATCTGGAGAGCAAGAGATTTTTGCACCGTGATCTGGCCTGTCGCAATGTACTGTTGGCTAATGGCAATAAGATAAAAATCGGTGATTTTGGCCTGATGCGTGCATTGCCGCAACAGGAAGACTGTTATGTAATGACGGAACATAAAAAAGTACCGTTTCCATGGTGTGCTCCGGAGTCACTGCGATATCGCCAATTTAGCCATGCATCTGACTCGTGGATGTTTGCCGTGACTCTATGGGAAATGTACACATTCGGCGAAGATCCATGGATTGGTTTGAATGGCTCACAAATTTTGAGAAAAATTGATCGTGAAGGAGAACGCTTACATAATCCAGACGCATGTCCTCCAGATATGTATCAATTGATGTTGCAATGTTGGGACAAAACACCGTCGGAACGACCAACTTTTGCCGCTATCAAGTATATGCACAACTGCATTTATTAGGGTTTTGTTTTGAAATATTAACTTTGCTATATTGTTTACACAGGGAGTTTCTAGTTGGAGTGCCTCCGCCTGTTGTGAAAGCTGTCAGCACATATCACGAAGAAAATCGACTACAAATGGAACAGGGCGATTCGGTAGCTTTGATCGATGAACGACCGGAATTGAAATTTATTAAAGGTCAAAATCAACGAACATTTGAAATTGGCACTTTTCCAAGGTAACGCATTTTAACGAACTGTAAAAGAAAAACGCTTTCAAATCAAATTCTTATTCTATTTGCAGAAATATCGTTGAAATGTTTAAAACCAAAGTACATACAGATGTCAGTCGCCCCGTTCAAGATTCATTTCGTCATACTGGACACGGTTCACCGTTTGGAAAATCATGGGGCAGTCCGTCATTTTTAGATCCTTTTCATTTAAATTCTGCATCCGCCGTTGATGTGAGACGTAAGTTTTCTAAACATTTACGATTTAAACACCCGTACTTTACTCGATGCTTCTTTTGACATTAGCCAAACCACTAAATGCATCATTATCCTCGTCCATTGGCCGTAAAAAGAAATGCATGTCTGAACAATATGTTCGCGAACGCAAAAGCAATGCAACAAAACAATTTGCCTATAATAAATTGAAAAACGATCGTAATCCAACGAGTCCAAAGTCAAAACCGTTACGACCGCCACAACCGAAAGTTGCTAATGTTGACGCCGAAAAGGAAGCAATGCTTATTGATTTGTCACCAAATGAAAGTTGTCCACCGTCTATGAGTAGTGGCCGACAAATTGCCATGTCACAAAGTAATGTCAGCAATATCAGTATTCTCGACGCACCAATTGATGTACCGACAGAAAACAGTTTAGACACTGCCGAATTGCCAACATCAATTAATAGCAACAGCAGTTGTAGTATCAGTAAAATGGAACCACCGCCATATCATGCGCCACCAATGTATATGAATACGGTTAACATTAACACCAATCGAACATCAGACGAAGACCTATTCGACACTTCGTATCTTCGTGCATCAACCGCGTCTGAGTTTTCATTGCATAATAATATAACAACGGCAATAAACAATCATAGATATATGATAGCAGACAGTAACAAATCAAATACGATGACAAATCAATTGGACGCACTTGTTATGAACACCATTGCTTCGATGAGTCCACATGGTAGCACGAAAAATCTCTCTACATTGACAAAAACTGATGTTAAATCATCAAATCATTCTATGTCCCATTGGCAAACGTCTGAACAACTCAATTTATCACAAGAATCTAATTCGAATGTTGCAACACTAGCTTTGAGTCAAAACAGTTCATTTCTATCGACGACAACCGATGAAGAATCGCTGAGTGATTCAATGAAAATCAACTTAAGCACTCTGACGCTAGACGATAGCCTAAAGAATAGTTTTACTAGTACAACGAAACGTTTAGACAAAGCATTTTATGCTGAACTGGAGAAAGAAATCTACAAAAATGAATCTACAGCCGCCAATGTACTGGCAAACACATCATATGCTGTACAATGTTCGGATAAAGACAATACGGTCAGCGCTATACCCAGTGAAATTTACGGACGTAACAGTAGTGCATCGGCAAATGTGTCTGATTTAACGGTGGTTAATTTGAATAAGGTGCAAAATTTTAAGCCCGGTTCGTTTAAGTACTCGAATACTTTAACAAAGTCAATTAATCAAGAATCTACAAATAACTCATGTTTACCGTCTGCGATACGTGCACATCAATACGAATCATCGGCAAATTTCTCTGGTCCATTGTCGACCGGTGCACCATCAAAATTTACACCGATTCCATATCAGCAATATCATCAGAAACAGAATAATGTTGAGAGTGTTTCAAGTGTGGCGGCCGCCACTGCATCTTATGACACAAATGCGGTCGTTAATCAAATTTGGTTCGATCAACAGCATTCGTCGAAATTCAATAGTCCACAGAAATCTATGCCATTATACGGAATCGTTGGTAATGTGAACAGTAGCAGTAGCAATAGTAGTAGTAGTGGTCAATATGGTAATGTTGGTTCGGTGGGATCCGGCGGACCGGATAAAAATCATGGTTTTATAGCGATCGCTAATCGGCCACCAATCTCGAATTTGATTCAAAACGATGTTCGTGCCGGAAATGCATCGGCAACAAATTTGTACAGTAGCGTTGCCGGTGATATTTATGGCAGCATCGCTGGTGATCTGTATGAATCGATTAATAATAGTAGTGCTTCCGCTAGTGTATTTGAAAATTTTTCGTCATCGGCAAGAAATTTGAATGTGTACAGCAATGATGCATCCCAAGCACCTGTGATATATGATGAGGTTGCAGCCGAAGAACTGTTGCGTCCGCATCGTCCGGCACCGTTGGCACCACCGATACTCTCCGCCCAACAGATACAACGTCGCCTTGAAAAGGAGCGACGATCGGGTAATTCCACTAATTGTAATAATAAACAGTTTTTTGGCAATTTGTCCGCGAATCAAGGATTATATGGTAATGTGGGCGTAAGCGGTTCAACCGGTACATCGCAGATTGATGGGCAAAAGGTGGCGGCATTAATAAATGAAATTGGCCCAGACGATAACCCAACACAAGCCGAAGCGATTGATGCACTGCAGGCAGTGAATTGGAATCATGCATTGGCTGTGCGACAATTTAAAATTTTAAGATTACTACGGTAAGTTTTAAAAAGCTAATAAATTTGTTATGAAAGAATAGTCAAAACAAAGGATATTTATGTACTTGAAATTCGAGATGTTACGGAGGTTATCACAAATAATTTGTGTTTGTTATCGTTTTATAATAGACTCGGGCTTGCGCCAAGACAAAAATGCGAAGAGGCTTTGTTGAAAACCGGATGGAGTATAGAACTTGCCGCATCAGTATTACTTGAAGCCAATTAAGCGTCATTCATCACAAAACTATGTTGAATAGAGTACATATATGTATTAAGTTTAATTTAAGTCATTTATTTTTTTATTTTTTTAAATTAATAGTAATTCTCGTCGCAATCTCTGTTAAAAGATTTTAATTCTATGACAAATTTGAGATCTTATTATTGATTTGTTGTTGGCAACTATTAAAATATTTAAGTATTATGTTTCCAATGAAAAATCTTTAAAAACGCTAGGTTTTAAATATTGAATTACTTAACTGGAGCAGTTTTTTTTTGTTTCAAAAAACAAAAGTCTGCCAATTGTAATCGCCGGATAAAAATAACGAACGCAATTGTTTTGTCCTAATTTCTGGAAAATGAAATATGCCAAAAAATATATTAACAGATTAACCACAAAAAAAACACAAATATAGAATGTTTATCAAAATTATTTACTACGTAAAATATATATTTGAGACATCACAGATTTTTCCCTGTTTTAATTTTAAGTAGATTTTATGGAATAGTATCACAAAATTTATTGTTTTTAAATAAATTCTCTGCAACGTAAAATATTTTAAAAACTAAGAGCCAACGCACTTACGCACTTGTTAACGGGTAATTTGATATACCTTTAGAATCTCAGTTTTGGCTATACTCATCCAATAATATTATTTAAACAGTTTTTTTTTAGAAATATGCACACAACCTTTTTTATTAATCTTTAGCTACAATTACAACAGAAAACAAAAATTATATTGAAACCGCTTTACTTTTTAAGTGATATTTTAGTATTTTTTTTCTAACAAAAAAATAAAACAATTAACTTATGTGCCTCTAATGATTGTTGTTTAACCATCGATAGTTTTAGGTGAAAAAACTACTGTTTTCAAATAAAAATAATAGCTCTGAATTTTATTAAATGGCAAACAGAAATGTACAGATTAAGACTACATATATAGCGTTTCTAGAAAATGCATTTTTTGTTCCATTTTATACTATATATACTTCCTTTTTTTACGTTTCGTTTTTTTTTTGTTCAAATATCATAACATAGGTATATTATTTTAAAGAAAAGATCTGAACAATGACAACTTTTTCATTTATTTTTAACGATTTTTCATCAAAAAGCAATGATATTTATATTACATATAAATAGTTTTTAATGAGATAATATAAGTATAATATAAACATTTCAACAGAATACTATTATTCTGTTGTATGTATTTGGGAATGTATAGAATGAAAAAAAAATAGAAAATGTAAATAAAATTATATAACAAAGAACTTTTGCTTTTTTAGTTTGCATACAACAAATTAAATGACCCATCATATTGTGTTATAAATATTCTGAAAAATTTCAATGAGTCTGTTACTGACTGTTGCGTTTCTCTATAATAAATGTTCACTCGTTCAATTTTATTTTTTTTTAAATTATATTTAAATTATAAATTCATGTTTGTAATTATTTCATCCAATTGGTATCCCCTATAAGACCGAGGATTTTATACGTTCATGCCTAGCGGCTCAACCCAGTCTCCCTAGCAACAATACTGTTACTGGATAGTTTATGATGTTAAATTTTGCATGTTTAGAATACGAAAGTATATAATAAATTGTTTAGTATTTCGAAATAACACGTGCCCTTGGTTAATGTGTTACGCATCGATGCGCAATGAATTCATTGACCGTTGTTGATATTGTTTTGATTTTATGGCCATTGCCTATTAGCCATTTTGTTGACAATTTTCGTAGAAATATAAATTGTGTGTATAAGACCATGTCTAAACAAAATATGTAATGAACTTCAGGTATGTTATGAGTAAATTATAGTATATACCCATGCAATTTTACATCAGAGCACATTTAAACCGATATACGTGGTGGATAATAATGGTAACAATTGCTGATGATATGGCTCTATATAGGCATAATGCTTGATTCTCATTTCCTTCGTTTCTGTTCGAATTTCCCATGCGTTTTCTCTATCTGATCCTTTAAAGGAAATGTGAACAGAAACCAAGGAAGTGAGAATCCAGCATATTATTCAGATCCAAATACATAGCATCCAGAAATTTTACTTAACGTAG
>JANTEX010225259.1:0-13707 GCA_024741295.1 Macrocera vittata
GGCAGTAGGAGATCAATGTTTAAAAGTGTATTGATTTATTTAATAGAATGTATACCATAATTTAATTTTACCATTAGGTCGTACACCATTTATTTATATTTGTCAGAGCTCTCAATAGCAAATAAAAATAATATAGTTTCTAGCAGCTAATATAACTTATAAATTAGATTTCAGACATATTATATTATGTAACATTCACAATTAATTGTACACAGCAGCTAATCAATGATTTTTATATTTTTTTTTCCATGTAAGCTTATCTTTTATGCAATTAAATCTTAAAGTTTGAAAATATAAAATATATATTCCAAATATTCCAAACAATATGAAAAGCGAAATTCAGATTTTAATTTTAAAAATAATAGTGAAAACTAAAATAAGAGATATATGCTTCATTCAATTTTTTTAAACTTATTTCACTTTAAATTCATTCTTATACGTAAAACTTCTGTGAATGTTAAATCCATTGAAATTTAAAATATTTTAGACCATTTTATTACAAATTCTACGAAGCAGAATATTTTTTATTTCTACATAACTTAGCTACAAAATATATATTTATAATGTACAAAATTCGAAAATCCTTAATTGATTAACCCTTAAAGAAAACCACGAAAGCAATGTAGGCGCACAAACAACAAAAAAACACACTATGTCACCATATAAAGGTCTTATAAAACTGAGCGAGCTCTTAATGTGTCGTCCCTCTGTTTCTTGTGTTCTACTGTGTTTTCATGGAAATTAATCCCACTTAAGTGTTTCAATGGTTTGACAACAAGAAAATATTCATTTTCTCTCGGGCATTTTTATTTAACATTTGTATTTCGTATTTATTGTTAACGACGGGTGAAACATTGTGGGTTTCACAGTGTGGCTTTCCAATGTAATACGGGTATGGGAAATGGTTTGCTTTCGTTACTATTATGCTGACGACGAAGTCCATATTAGTACCGAGCAACAGGGTGCTTCACACCGAGAAGACTACTCGTATTAAACTATATACTGAAATTTTTCGAGAAAGGTTAAAAACCACAAATCTTACAAGTTTTACGGAAGAATCCTGTGTTTTGTGTTATCTAGCAATTTAAAATGATATAAGAAATACATCCTGTATATATTCGGCAAACTACATTCATGTAAATTGTAGTTATTATAGTGTTACATGTTGAGGAAAATCTTTTATCGGCAATAATAGAGAGAGATACGTCAAGTGATGGAAAATTTTCATCCTGCAAAAGTACCGACAACTCAATGTGTTGAATATTGCTTTATGTGCAAATTTTAATGAGAATGCGGCACATATAAAATACAGAAGCATGATTGCCGTTCACTCTCTCGCTATACATGCGAATTTATTCCATTTTATGTGCGGGCAATCATAAAATTGAGCATCCATTAAATACATATTGTCGAATTAGCAACATTAAAATAATTTATTTATGGGGTGGTTTTGGTGTTATTATACATCGGTTAATATTCCATAATGGAATATATTGAAAGCCATATAGCCTTAACACGTTGGTTACAGATATTGCAATTACGTTGTTACACGAGCATCGTTAATTGCTGTGTGGTGTACAAAGTCTGATGGAATGGTTAATTTTTTGGTTGCTGATTCTGTTAAATTGGCCAAGATAATAGCATTGCATAAACACAAATAAGGCAAATTTACAATAATAGTTTCTAACGTGGATTTTAAAGTCACAAAACTATTTATAAGTTATAGTATAAAAAGGACGAGTTTGAAGTACGTTGCTTAATATTCTCGTTTCTATTTCTCAAAATAAATTAATAATAATCTACGTATGCAATTTAATAAATATAATGCCGTAAGTACTATATGCGATACTTACATTTATATCAATTAATGAAGTGATGTATACTAATTTAGTATGTAGATTTGTTACAAACAAGAACTTGGCCAGACACACATTCAATAAATCATTAAGATGATATTTACCTGGAAAGTTAAAAGAAAAAAATTATTAATGATGTTTATCGACAAGACAATTGTCAGTTGTAAACAATTAATATATGTACCTACTATATATAATAAAATAATGATATTCGATTATTCGATTAAAAAACAATCATCTTTAATCTTAACTATAGCTACAATATATATATATATACATATACAGGTGATATGTCTATATTATAAAGTATATATAGTTAACTAACTTATAAAGCAAAAATTAAAATTTCATTTATTCATTGGCACCTTGCGCGTGATTGAATTAAAACGAGGTATCTTGCTGCCATTGAATATTTGAATTTTGATTTCCGATGTTGCGATCTCATTTAAATACTAAGTTTATCGTTTTGTGGCCCGTAGATGAAATTGTATCTATACCTATAATGTATACACGGAGATGAACAAGGTTTCATCAATTTATTCAAAATTAAAATTCATGACCAAACGAAGCTTTCAACCTGTGTGTAATTATTTAATGCACAAATTGTTTCATTCTGATATCCGATTTTACTGTATTTACACAGCACGTATCAATTTCAATTAAAATTTAATGTAAAATAAATGCGAGTCAAATCATTCAAATCGATTAGTTCTGTATGCGGCTGTATTGTACGTATATAGATTTTTTTACGAATATTTGACTTTGGGACCAGTTTTTAGACAATAATTTCTTACATACTATATATGTAGTATTATCGGGTCATAAAAAAACTTATTGATAACTGATTACCCAAAACCGATTGCTATCTCTTGCTTTATTCCTTTGTAGAATTGTTTTTACAAATATAGATCTTCGTAGATTCATAATTGCGCCAGAATCAATAGAGCTTTAGTGCTATTACAATCTAAGAAATCAGTTTCCGGTTTGTGTTTAAAATAAAATGGGTCTGTGTCTCAGAAATATTTGGTTTTCAGAAAAATCACACTAAGCCATATAAAATAGAAATTAAAAGTAACGGCACACTTAGAAATTTTTGCATCGCATTTTTCATAATCACCAAACATGAGTAAAAAATTCGCGATAAAAAAATATCAGGACTGGGCCAATATATTTTTAAAATTTCTTTGGGGCAACAGATCCCCCTTAAACATTTTAATAAAACTTTTTTACTATACACACCGAATCGTTTACTTGTTAAAAATGATAACTTTTTTATATAAAGTCTGGCGTCTCTAGAATAAAGATTTTCATCCATATTCCCGATAATCTCACCTTTTCCAAGTGTCATCAACAGGAAGAACAGCCCAAGGATACTCAATTTGGATGTACGGTCGAATTTCTGTTCTTCCTATCACCGATTGTGTCTTCAACATTTTACTTATCATTTTTTTTTTTTTTGCCAGAAATCTGACGAACCTTGAATTCAATTGCATTAGAAAATTTAATGAATTATTTGCCTTGTTGAGACGAGGAATCGAACCCAGATATTTCAATCAATTGACTATGCGCAAACAACCACAACCAATTGTCTAATATTTACAGTGTAACCAAATATTTCACAAAATGAACAGAGAAAATCGTCTCTGGACCTGAAGCACGATGGATACATTTTAAAAGGTTTTAACGTTCAAAAGTTTGATTGCAAAAAATTCTAATAAGGGAAATTCTAAGTCGTGTTGAAGGAATGAAGAAATTTGTTACTTGATGGAAAGGTTTGGGAAGACTTAAATCTCAAGTTATGTATTGAATTGTGTATGAAATTTCTTCAATCCGTTATGTCATGTGCAATGGCTTTAGAAACGGTTGAATAGTTTTCATGAACAAAGATCTACAATTATTTCAATTTTGTAGAAGCAGCAGTTTCAGTGGTATTGATCAACGGTCACTGGGTACATTGTAATCTAAAAGATGTACAGGATGAATATAAACCCTTTTATAATAAGTTTTTCATTAAATAAAAATCCGATAGGTTTTCTAAGTTTTTAAATTCCAAAACTATGCAATTTGCTATAAACTAAACCGAAAGTTTACTGAAAATCAAAAAACTTGTGAATCATCAGTTTGCTGAATGTTTTAAAATCAACGGCATAGTTCATGAACGAAGCACACCCATAGACCAAAACAAATTGGAAAAACTGAACGTGATATAAGATGTATTCTTGAATGTACTGGTTCTATGCTAAAGAATATGAATATCCCAGATAATTAACAGGCAGTTAAATAATTAATTAACAAAGTATATTGATCGAATTAGAAAATTTGGTTCTGTGGCATACACATATGTGCCAAAATCGTTCACAGGCAAATTTAACAACAAGTCAATGAATTTGGTCCTTGAGGTCTATGATGGTCATAGTACGAGCTATAGACTGAAGGATTAAGCAATAAAAATGTAACGATCACTCACAACGACTTTAGAAAAAAATGGCGTGCAAAAATTAAATTTATTTATTTAGTTATATGTATCAGCGGATCAAAACACTGTCCTTCATCATGGACAAGCTTCGTCAAGTGATATAGAAAAACAAGAAATAAAACGTACACCATAATGAAAAGCGGTTGGCTGCCTAATGCAGCAGTTTTTGCAGGTCCAGATATTTTGTTTGATGTCAGTTAAGCGAGCAGATTTTCAACCAATTCAGACAAGAAACCGTTAAACGGAAACTGCAGTTAATGGGTATTTCGTTATCTGTATGCCACAAAAGATGTTGGCCTCACGACCTCACCTAAGGTTGAAATCAAAATCAAACAACAACAAAATAATTATGTTTTAGAATACCGTCCAGGCATGTCACACGTTAACGCTGATAGATTAAGTCGTTCGCCATTCAAATCGAAAATAGGTGAACTGTATCTCCCTGGTGATATTTTTTTGCTAAGTGAGCGGTTGAAATCTCCATCGATTAGTGCAGCAAAAAATAAGATGACAAAAGGTACTCACCTTGTGTGGAAGAAGGTGTGGCATTGTGTGTTGCATGTTTATGTAAATAACTAATAGATTCCGATAGACGTCAAAACAAATTACGGTCGTACAATGATTGATTGTTGTGCGGGCAACCCTGTGATTCTTTTGAGATGCCGCCTAAAGTAGTATTGCAGTTTCTGTATGCAAACCATCCTGGTATTTATGTTATTTATGCTCGAAGATATGTATGGATGGCCGATTCTAATCGCCAAAATCTTAACTGGTGTCAACAGTTTTCATCAATGTCAGGGGCTTCGTAATAACCAGATGACTGCACCGAGATAATTCATCTGTCGACTTGGACAACGGTTCGCCAGACAATTAATTTTTGTTTATTGTCATAGATTCATACACTAAGTGCGTGGTAAAAAAATCGCGGCTGTGGTTCGTTGCTTCAGAGGGTTGACATACACGATATTTTTGTATCAGACAACTGTGTGTGACTAAAACCGTGGCCCCTCATCATCCGACAAATAGTGGAAGTGCGAAACAAAGATTCAGGTGGAAAAGAAAAGTCTGAAGTGAATTGGAAGAGGATGACATTAATTTTAAGTTAGCAGGTAAACCACCAGATAAATTATTAATAGGGTGGAGACTAAAAACTACTCTCGACAAGTTGGTTTTAAAAAGTTTCTCAAATATTACGTCGTCACCAGAGGTGGTCAGCCCAGTTTTCAATGGGGTTAGATGCGCTTATTCGCAAATATCTGGTGCACAGTGGTTACAGACCAAACTGATAGATGTTAGCGGTCAGTTTCGAATGTAATGGAGGCAATCGATGTCAAATTTCTGAGACGACATTTGGACCAAATTATTAGACGTTTGGATCCGAATCCTGGGTACGAATCATCGCTAGAAATTAAGCAACTGCCAGAAATTGCAACCAGTTCAAATCAGAATCAAAATTCGAAGGCCGTGTTGCAACAATTCAATGAGATGTGCCCAGAATCCGGCTGAATCTGCAATAGTGAATGAGCACATTATGGCTGATTTGAGTGTTTGGTGCCGAATATTCACCATTCCATTTGACTTCAGATTAAACTAACAGTAAACCGTTCTCTATAAGCAAGACGTTGACGATTGTTTGAACCTTGATACTGTCAATAGTGTTAGTTCTGGTCAGTGTTTGCATCTGTCAATAGCGATTGGCTTCGGAGGTAGGGAGGCAGTTACTTAGAACGATTTTGTTATAAATATGAGGAAAGAAAACAGTTAGATGTCACTGGATAATTTGAGATTTTATATTTTTGCCAATTGTCGGCAAATTATTTTTGGCCAAAAAAAAAGGTCAAACAATGTCGAGTACTTTAACGCCTGAATGAACTTATTTCTTCAGAAACAGTCAAGAATTCGTCATGGTCATATAACGTCTGAACCAATCACTACGGGAGCGTACTGAAAGCGAACCGAAAAGCGAACAGTGACCGTGAGGCGTGATTCCAAAAACGAAACGATTACTTCTTCCGTCATTTGTCACAGCAGCAGTGAGTGATAATTGATATTACTTAGCCAAAAATAATGCATCTTTTTGCGAAAACGCTTCTGCGCCTCTTCCCTGGAAGATGTCAGTTGTTAACTGTCTATCAAACCAGGATTAATTTTGCGTTCGTAAAAGAAAACTTTCGCTCCATCTCCATTCGGTTAGACTATAACGCTTTTCGTTTTGTGACCGAATATCTTTTTCTTGTTACGGTATCTGGTTATTTGTCCTTACAAGGTCACACACAGAAATATTGAAATTCGTTTCATGCAAATTGTGTGTCGTTTTTCCGACACTATACTTCGCTTAGTTTTGTGATTGTAGTACTATCTTGTTTGATGTTTGATGAGATAACTCGTCTGCACAACCGAAATCGTTCGTTTGCTTGTAAACGATTTTAAAGTCGTTGGCCAGCAATATACCTAGATGTCCAACTTTATAACCGATTTGCGGTATACACTCAGCAACGGTTTACGGTACACAATTTGAATTTTTAGCAATGTATCATACGATGGAATTTTTTTACGTATTAAAAAAGAGCCCCTGCTGGCTAAAGCTTTCTTCAATCAACGTTAGCAAACGAGATGCGTATGCGATGTGTTCCGTCGGTATACTCGATGCGTCATCGAATGTACTCTCTATTTGGATTATCGAATATCGAATTTAAATTATTTTGAAAAATACCACTCAAAACGGCAACCGATCGTGTTGATATTCACGGTGGGTATTATTGTCAGCAAGTGTTTGAATTCCGTTGGAAACTTTGATCTGTAGGGCCATTATCGAATTCACTGGCCATAGTAGCTAAAACATCCTCTGGAAACGATGTGATTGAAAGCTCTTTGATATTTTCAAGCCGATTTAATCCAGAGTCAACTGCTGAATATACTGCGTGAGGCACTTGCCGTTCCGGTCTGTATACACTGGCTGAACGTTTAGCTTTAGATATATGAGGACTAAAGTTCCATCGAACAAGGTTTTGAAACGATCTTCTAACATATTTTTGAATTGTACGATCGGTGCACTAGAAACGCCTAACTGACTGCACTCTGAACTAATCTCATCGTAGACGAATTTGTGTGCAGCAGAGGAATCGTAATAGGTCCTTGATATGATACTACGACTATTCGATAACTGCTAATTGTAGTTACTCGGCAATCAATTAATGTTTTTGCACGTCGATACGTTTTGTTTTTAGTGTTGTTATTGTTGTTACTGCTGTTACTGCACTATGATGATGGTTTTTGCAAAATCCTCCTTTTTGACCGACTCCTTGACAATCGTTGCAATCGTTTCCGAAATGCAAACCTTATTAGCAGCAGTGTATAAGGCTCCGAATATCGACGATACTGATGTACTCGCTGAATTTTTCGAACAAAATTGTTGGCGTTATAGTGATGTCTTAGTACTAGGTGACATGAATGAAAAACTTCTACGTAATTTATCTAGACCGTGTAGCAACTAGCCAGACCAGTGATCTGGGATTCTTCAAGCGCAAGGCGTGTATGCTGGACGTGACACTGCTCATTTTAAGGTCGGAAAAATTCCGACATCGATTGGTATTGTGCTAACCAATAAACCTTATTAGTGACCTGCTTCCATCAAATTTAAACCAGCTTTTTACAACTGGGAAACCACGACGTAATCTTTGCGGCATTTAAATGTGACATGGGACAAATTGTTGTAAGAAAACGATTTTCTCGTAGTTTCAAAAATATCAATCAAGAATTGTTCCTATCTACTGCTCAACTGGAGTACAATTGATTGATTGATAGATCTTTCGATAGGCTCTGATATTTGGGACGCCTAACTTACGCGTGATGTAGCTTTCAGAAGATGGAAGTAATCAAGAACGGATCAAAATCGCGAGACATATCGAGCATCGAGAAATCATGCGAATCAAATGATTAAGGAAGCAAAGTGCAGATACTATTCACGGTAAACTAATTCGAGACTTGGCTCTAATCGGCTTTTGGGGAAATCTCAAAGAGATGGAACTAGTTCATTCCAAGCACGTTGTTCCTAGATTTAATTCACGAGATTTTGACGAACATCTTTCACCACTGGATACACCCAATGAGAACAGTTTAATAGACCCGATGGCATATAATGATTTTCATGATGCTGGTACAATTAATGAGTTTAGTTTTACTAATATAACTTAGCTGGATTTGTTTAACAGTTCTTAGGGAGAAGAAAAAGATCGGATTTATACTTTTTTTGGAGTGGTTTAAGATTGTTTACACTCTTTATCTAACCTTGTCATGTCGTGGCATTTTTCCTGGAACGTTTAAAAATGTTCCGATGAAATTCTGGGATATATCATGAAATGCGATGAGAATCCGGACAATTTTTAGGGATTTTCCAGGTTAATTATGTAAAATTTTGGAAGAATTATAGAGAAATTTAGGAACATATTTGTTAAATTTTAATGGAATTCTGTAGGACTTCTAAGTGAACTTTGGAGCAATTCCGAGTGAATCCTCCGGAAAGTTCCGAATAAATTCAGTGTGAATTTCGTGACATGTCCTTGGGGATTCTGGGAGAATGTTCAGTGAATTTTTGGAGCACTTTGGGAAAACTCTGAGGAAATTTTAAAGGATCTCCGAGGGAATTCCAAAGGACTTCAAAGACAATTCTGGAGTATTTCTAGGGAATTGTTGGGAATCTGGAGTGAAATTTAGCGGAAAATTCCTGTGAGATTCTGAGGCAATACGAGAGAATTCTTAGAGAACTCTGTGGCAATTTAACAGGTTTGGCAAAAACCCGTATTTTAAATAAAACTGGCGGGTAGTAGGTTTTTTCAAAAACCCGTGGTTTTCTGGTTTTTACTGGGGTGAATTGTTTTTTATAATCATAACAGAACACTTTCAAAACATGGACAAAAATTGATTTTGGTGAAAGATGTTGTGAAGACAAGTCAGAAGTCGAAATATTACCAATTTGAATATTTAGCCTGTAATGGTTGGTCAGTTGATTCTAGTTCTCTAGCCTTCCTCTATATAGATATCTTTAAACACCCTTTCGTAACTTGGGATATCTCATTAAAGATCGAGATATGAATCCGAAATCAATGGAAGTCATAACTAAAATGCCGGTTTTTAAATGGTGGACACTGGACAGCAATGGCAACTCGGTCGTCGTTAGTGGTAATACAGGAAACAAGTTTTTATTATGAATGTCATAGCTGTCTACCTAGCTCTGAGTCGCAAGAAAGAATTTCCAGACTCCAAAATTTTGTGAAAACAAAAGACTGGTAATCCATTTTTGCTTTCAATTAAAAAAGCTAAATAACATACAATGGATAACTTCTAAACAATTTCTAAAGAGAAATCTCATTTTGAAAGTAAGTCTAAAGTGAACGCTGATTTATTCTCAAAAAAAAAATCTTAAGAATAAGTTACATGTAAATATTCTCAGCCCAGCTAACATATTGCGAATTATTTTATAAAAATTTCTTGAGAATATATCACAGCCTCTCATTCAGCAGCTCTTTCGATCTTATATTGTGCTCTGAATTCATATCAGTTTCTAGTCCCTTCCGAACATTATGTACTTAATTAGTCGTTCTCAGTCGTTTTGTTGTCACTACCGATCGCTTTCGTTCATTTATTGATCACTACCGGTCTTTCTGGGGTCGATTTTAAGTTGAGATTTTTGAAACGATCTACACAGCAATACAAACATGACGTCTCTTTTTCAAAGATAGAAAGAATTCATTTCTAGGATTATCATCTCACAGGGACCAACTCTGAACGAGTTAACTGCGGATACTTCACTTCGAAAAAATGTTTATCGCACCGTTTTGCTTTTGGCATTGTTTTGTCTGTTCATATAATAGCATATAATACATTACACTTATACGTATACCTATACAAGAATATTTTGTGTATTTGTCGAATACATTAAATGATGCTACGAACCGCACAATAAAACTGTCGACCAGAGATTTGCTCTATGGCAAAGTTTATGTTCCACTTTACATTATGTAACATCGATGTAACATATTATAACATATATATATATAAACATACGAAACACATAACATAAATTGGAAAGAAGGTCCATTGGGACGAAACATAATGTGTACACATGGAAAATGCTTCCTTGTGATATAATCCTATATATATACCTATACAGATTTGTATTTGAAAGTAATGTTGTCCAATGCTCTGTATGTGTGTCCGTTTCAATTCTAATCAAATCGGTTTATAGTTTCCTTCCGGCCATACGATTCTTAAATTGTATGTACGCAGACTTAAAATGTATTGGCCAATGTAATGCATATGCGTACATACATACAGTCTGACTATTCAAATTTATATCTTTTATAAAAATTATAATAACATTTGAAGCGGAAACTTGTATGTATATAAGGCTTTAAAAAATAACAATATCCATAAAACACAAAAAAAAAGTTCCTGTCTGTGTCCTAAATAGTCCTAGACGCTCAAATATATGTAATGTATGTATACACTTGTATAAGTGTAAAATGTAAAAGGTCACATGTATACTACAATACACGGTGGAGTAATGGCACGACAGCATTTAAGTCGTTATGTAGATACAACCGGCGGCGGCGGGCTGTAAGAGTTTAAATTACACGTTTTTTTGTGATGAAAAAAAATAGAAACATTAAAAAAGGGCTCACTAAGCGTTATGCATAATAAAAATTCCTATGAGCCTTAAAGTACCCGTCGCATGCGACGACGAATCCCTCCAAGCAACAAGCCCGAAACATCGAAAAAAAGTGCCGCAACCTCTCAAAAACAACGAAATGAATTGTCGGGAATAAAAAGATCCTTTTGGCATAAAACACCTGGCTATGTAGAAAAGTAATTTGTCAGAAAATTCAATTATTGCCAGAAAGTCGCCGAGTGGCCAAATAGAAGACTTTTTTTTCATTAGTCTTGCTATATAAATCGTATTTATATTCCGTTTTCTACCTATTAGTTTTCTGATAAAAATTATAACTGACAGGTTTTCTAGTTGGGTTTTTTTTTGGAATTTTGATTTCGGTGTTTTGGGTTTCTGATAACTGTGGATGAACCCTTGTGATTTACATTATATAGATATAAACTTTTGGCACAATTTTGTAATACAATGCCAGACGCAACATAGCTTTCCTAGTCCCTATAAAACAACAATCAACGGAATGTGTGCGACGAAATAATATGAGCCGACTGAAAATTATGTTGGTTTTTTCTCTCTATAATTCCGGGTAAATTGGTTCTAATAAATTTTATTTCACACCCTTTATTTTGTATGGTTATGTTAGTTACATAATAACTAAATGAATGACACATTCTCATACAAAACTTAGATAGCGTAGAATATGTACTCGTATATATAGTGTGTGCGTATATAAATAAAGACTCGAGGACAAACTACCAATTATCCCAAATTAATGAGTCATATTTTTGCGATGTTATCTAACACATTTTCACTGAAACAAGTTTAATTAAAACTTCAATGTGTATTTGTATATATATATATTGTGACAAATAAATAAGGGTACATAGAATACATGGATATGTGAATACCGAACTGACTGGGGAATCCAATCTTGTATTTTGTCCTACATATATTTATTCACATATACCATTGTGCGAGAAATCCATAAAATATCCATGTTCATTCAGAGTTCTACATAAGCACCAACATATATTTTTAGATTTAAATTATGTATACAATATATGTATACAGATAGGTACATAAGAACTGGATCAAAACATTGTATATATGCTATAATATAACCTATATCATTAATATAACATCATTCTATCTTATATATAAATATGTCCCTCAATATTGTATCCCAGGGTTATGTGGGGTGCATTAGAATTTTGACAAAGTTCAAATATTTCAATAATCAACCTATTTCTGTGTAGAAAACCACATCATTTGCCAGTCTATTAAATTTCAGCCTTTTTCGTCATTCACCCACTTTCATTTGTTAGTTTGGTTTGGACTTGATTGTGTATAATATTTTTATTTTATTTTTTTTTACAAATTTGTGGCCGAATAATTATCTGTTTGGCTATTTTTGTTAAATTTTCTAGAAATTAATCTATTGTCCTTCCGTAACTTTTAAAATGATTTAGAAATAATTTTCTATTTGCCATAGGAGTGATTCGAAAGAAAATATGCTTTCAATGGTTACAGAAAAATCTCTCCGCGTCGTTATTATGTAGAATTTAAATGTCTACAGTTTCGAGGAAAAATGTACAAGCACTCTTTCTTGGACAATGAATAATGCATATAAATGAACCGTATTCATTCGAAAAATTGCATCGCAGTTTTTATTTCACTTCATTTTTCGACATATTCTAGTGAGTATTCCGTTTATATTATAGATAACAAAATTAAAATTTAATGCAATGACCTAGTTATCATATATTATGATTTGCCTATGCAAAAACCTATAAAAGATCACCCGCACGGTTTTTGCTCAATTATCTGTAGTTTTTCTATGGTCACTTGTTTACTCTACTGACCATCACTGAACAATGTAAAATGTAATAAGGATTGGCAAAATATATGATAGTATGTATGTAATGTCAAACATCCCCACCACCGCGACACAATTCTATCCTAAATTGCCAGCTAAGGCCCAGCTAGCCATAATCGATTGAAATAGTACAAATACTTTGACCATGTGCCGTTAAAAAATCTAATTTTTAATATTAGAACAATTCCATCGCTACCGGGATGTATATGGTTACGATACGAACTGACGTTTACATGTGTGAAGGATTACAATCACCTCTCATCAATACTACGAGTAGATCGTTAGTGCGAATGTTTGTCTGCTTGTTATTGAGTTTAGTCTGCCGCTGTTGTAAAAATTACACGCCATTTAGTTAGTCTGCCAACTGGGTTCTAAAATGGTGCACAGTGGTGACCAATCAATGATTGGACTGGTGTAAGTGAATGGCCTGGTGTAATTTTGTAGCACGTGATGCATTTGTCACGTGCTTCGTCAGAACGTCAGTTCTACGATCCAAATCACAATATTGTCGTCTAATATGGCACAAAGTTAATTGGATTACTTTTGTACTTCAAAAGGTGAGCGTTGAATTAATTTGAACCACAAAATCATTGAAGTTCACCTAGAGTCAACCTACCAGTAGTGATTGCATCAGTGATTGATGAAACGAAGTACGTTTGTCGATCAAATTAATTCAAATTTGAAGGACAACCAAGTACATTATAACCTTTCTACCAATTTACTGAATGAGAGCACCAGAGTATCTATGGCTATAGATAGATTCTATTGGGGGTGCTAGTATTAGTTACTAGCGGACACTTAGGCCAAAGAGGCCCATTGTATCATGAGACCATCG
>JANTEX010225370.1:0-13698 GCA_024741295.1 Macrocera vittata
TACTTCCTGTTGGCCGAAAACGGATTTTGCCACGTTGATAACTAAACCATACTCACGTAACCGGCCGAAAATCTGTCTTAGGTGCTCGTCCATGTCCTTTGACGCAACCAACAGGTCACCAATGTACGGGAACACGAAATCTAGGCCTTGGTGTATAAATCGTTGGAACGTCTGCGCTGCGTTTCGGAGGTCAAACGGCATACAACTGAATTATAACTAAATCGATGACCGCAAACGTATGCTTGCCGTCGAGGTTGTGACAGGTTGTGACGGGTCGTGAATGTATGGGTTCGGCAATGTCGAAATTGCAGGTGGCGAGCCGAAAAAAACATACCGCGCATCTTAATATTCGTTAAATAATCGATCAACTTTTTGTTTTTAATTTCGACCATTAAACCGAAGCAAAGTCGGCACCGATACCGGATTTTTCAACATCTGCCCCCATAAAGGGAAAATCAAATTGTCTACGTAACCCTAAATTGACAGACAGTAATCGCCGGTCGTATGTTGGTATTTCAGTTCCGTTTGCCGCGAACAATTTGTTATCGCATAAAGCCGTATGTCAAATTGCACTTTGGTATCACTGAAATATCTGCACCGGTGTCGATTGGTACTCTCTTTCCGATTTATGGTCATTAATTAATAGACGATTTGAGTTCGAAACACTGGTGGTCACCGTCTCACCAAGCAGCGCTATTAGTTTTTTGCCTTAAATGAGCAACGATCGCGACATTTGGTCGCTTTATATTATGCGTATATAATACTGACAATGACAACTACAAAGGTGCGTTCACTTTCAATATACAATAGAATTGCCCATCATAGAACTGTTTAATAAACATAGATAATGCTTCTCGTGAAAATTTGTATATTTAATTTGAAAATATAATGCAAAATATTATTTATATATTAAATTATTACTAATTACTACTAAATTACTAAAATCTAAAAAAGTCGCTAAACCAGATTCAGCAAAAAATATCACATTTAAACGACATCTGGTAAGGATGTCATTGGGATTTTTATATTATTTAAGGTGAAAATAAAACTTAAAATATCATGCAGAGTGCATTCAGTATACGTTAGCCGCCACTTAAAACGACTTTCAGGATTTTCATTACGAAAAACTGCAACTCTTCCAAGTGACTCTGTGGCGCAAGCGGATATTGGTAGACGCACAATAGGATGGTCATAGTTCAAACTTGGGCACTATCAGAATATTTTACAAAAAAAAAAATTATTTCTCTTACCTTAGGGATAGAGATGAAATTACCAGTTGTTTCGTTAATTCGTTCAGAACAAGCTAATTTATTCGGGTTTCGAATTTGTGTGGAGGGGTAACACACCGAAACTGACCGCTTGTAGCAAAAATAAATTTTTAATGTTCTTTCTTTCTGCTAATAAATGTTAATAGAGCAACAAGTAATTTTAATTTGCATCTAATTACTTTTGTTTAAAGATAAATTGAATAAGTAGATTAGAAGAAAAAAAATCTACCATCTAAAATTACTGTTTTGTGTGTGGAAAATCCAAATTTGGAAGCTATTTTTAACTTTTCATCTGCTTGTGAAACAGGTGATTAAATTCCCAAATGAAATAGGCCAATTTAATTTCCGTCGAAAAAAAAATGTAATTTTTTTTTTACCTATTCATTGTATGCAGCTTATACACGTGCATTGGAAAAGGTGAAAAATTACCTTAACCGGATCGAAAGGCCAAATACAGAGAAAATCCACCAAGGACGTGGCAGGCTGATTTCGATCCGGTCAGATTTGTTGGATTTTTTTTGGAATTTTAACCCAAACATCGCACTACTTTTCCGTTATGCTCGTACAAATAAATTGGATTGACCGCTACAATTTTGTATGGTGACCAAAATCGTATGTATACACGCAGCTTTATACCTACAGCTACAGAGTATATCATCGTTAGAGAAATAGACAAAGGAAAAAACATTTTTTTTATATATTTTTTTTTGGTGAAAAGTGAGTTTTCTATTAATTTAAAAAAAAAATTATTTGAATCAGAAACCAATTTTTTTTAAGCAAATATTTGAATATCTAGTGCACTAATTAAATTACCCTATATACCTATCTCTATATATACCTTGATACACACGAATTTACATCATTAGCGTGTTGAATATAAGTATATATATATGTATATATTGTGGCATAGTACAATTTTTCATAGGTATATAAAATAGTTGAATTTGTGAGTGTAGAGTATATCTCAATTTTTATGTGTAAAGTCTCGAAGAACATTTTTCTTGTTTTTTTTTTGTTGCAACGTACGTATTGTTTTTTTTCTCGTGGTAATTTTCTTTCTTTATACATTTTTTCCGATCATTTTTCGTGGAAAATTTGAAAAATTAAATTTTTAGGCATTCGTAGCTGCAAGCGCTTCAGCAACATTGCAAAGAAATTGGTGAGTTTTTTTTAAAATAAATTTGTTATTTTTATATGAATATTTTCATTTACAAAAGGAAAAAGGATTAAGAGAAAAAAAAGGAAATTACGTGCAATAACAATTAGTTTAAAAAGAATTAAAAATAAATATTATAAACTAATTCCATTTGGATTTGTAAATTAGCTTTTTGTACTATTTTTTTTTTGATCACATATATGACTATGTTTATACCTATACACTTAGTTATATACATATTTGTTTTAGTATAGTGTAAAAATATGGTTTTTTTATGTGTACATTAAATACACACTTTTGTGTGTAATTTTTGCTTCTATAACAGACAATACGTAAATGCACTAAATAACCTAAAAGCTAAAAAGAATTGTTATAGATTGCTATACTTAGTGCTGTAAATGAAAGTATAGTCTAGTCTTTTAGAAATAATAATTATTATTTCTCTTGCAGCCTATATGTATGAGAACAATTTATTTATTTTTTTTTTAGTAAACCTACGTAAACGTATATAGATGCATTATATAGTTCAATGTAATTTTGTGTACGTTTTCTATAATTGATTGTATATATGTGCATACGTATAGAGAGTTGTATTCTTTTTCTACAATTCGTTTTTCGATTTTAATTGTTCTATAAAATAAGAATTAAATAGTACATCTATTGAACTATTTAATCATAAATATATATATTTCAATTTATATTATATTATATTTATGTTTTTAGTTTTTATACATATATTTTTTTTGCTTTTAGAGAAAACTCGCTATATAGATGTATATATAGATATAGTCATGTTCCATATTTATAGAAATTTAAATAAAATTTTTATGTCGTTAATTTGTAAAATTATGTTTTGCTAAAAGGTAGTAATTTGTGAGCCGTCGTGTGGGTGTGATGGTTGGTAGGAATGCGAGCGGATAAGTAAACCGCGTCACCATGCCAAGGGGTGCTTTATGGCGCCGTAGGGGAAAATGGTTGGGGCGAGGAAGTGCTCAGCTTAAGAAAAAAAATGAGCGCATAGATGGTGAATGCCAAATATACAGATTTTCCTAATTCAATTTTTTCTTTCTTCTTTCCTTTTGTTATTTTCCATCGACACACATTTTTTGTCACCTTCGAATTCCACTCCATCTATCGACAAAAAAATTAAGACCCCCCCATCCGGCGAGCAGTAGTTGGGCAACAGAATCTTTGGTGTGTCGGTCAGATAGATGGTGGGCAAGAAAGTTCTTAGGTAACAAAATGGCGCCCAAACTATAGGCCTATCCATAGCCCAATTTTTTTTTTATTTCCATGATTAGAGTTCAATTTATTCATTTTTTAAATTTCACACTTTGTTTTTTTATACAATAGCCCAATACAGATACGATTATGTGACTTGTTGGCTGGACGTATATACTATTGATACAACGCACATTTTGACTAATGTTTAGTTAGGTGATCCTAATACATTCCGATGTGTTGTGTAGATTTATGTATAGGGCTGGTCAAAAATCATATGAATCCATAAGTAAATTCTGTTTGTTTAATTTATTTTCAAAATCATATTTTTTCGAAATTCTCAATTTATAATTCGTACATTTTTTTTTCCATTCAAATTTTGACAGATACAATGGTTTTCCGTTGTATTCCGATTTGTTCCGGAGAAGAAATTTACAAATTCGTTTTTATTTTTGTAGTAGTTACAGTTCTTGTACCAAATTTTGACCGACACCTTTGTAGTCAATGGTGTTCCGATTTGATTCATAACTGTAACTCAGACAAAAGTTATTTTTTTTTGTTGTAGTTATTTTTGATTTAAATTTAGTAAACTTTGTACTCGCTCAATTTCATTACATCTTTTTTATTTGTTGGGTCTTGACTGACGTTATGGTAGTCTATAACGTTCTGGCTTAAGCAGTAAAATTAGGGTTTTGATATTGTTTTTTTTTCTCTCTTTAATGTTGACTTAACTTTCCTTTCCCTGTTCTGAAATATTTGAAAAAAAGATAGATTTCATTTTGACTGTGTTGTAAGTTTGTACTTGTGACATCCGATGAGAATCAATTTTGTTTTTCTATTATTTTTGAATTTAATTTAGTTTCCATTTTTATCATGTAATTTATTGCTGGAGAATATGTATATGGCACAGGGTAACTTGCTCGATTTTTGCCTTAATCACATTTCACACGACGGAACACACATCATAAATATTATTTTTTGGTAAATTTGTTGAATTTATTTAAATTTTTTTTGAAGCAAATAGATTTTGAACAATAATTTTTTTTATTTAATTTTGTTTGATTAGTTAAACGTTTTCTGGTTTATTCTTTTCGTATTATATTATTTAATACGTGAGTAGTTTTGATAGGTACTTGTTAAGTTCACGCTGTTATTTAGATATATAGTTAGGTATAGATAATTATTTATTCTGCGTAATATTTTACTTATTTTTGTTGTATGATTTTTTTTTGCTCTCTTTTAGGGTAATTAGTAATTAGGATAAAGACTTTGCGTTAGTACGAAGAGAACGTACTAAAACGTTGTTCTTTGGTTAATTATTTTTATTAATTTATATTTACACGTAGGTACAAAAGTGTATATTATATAGACTATTTTTGATACAAGTTTTCGTTAGTATTTATTTATTTATTTGATTTTTGATAGTGATTTCATTGTTTAATTATTCAATTTATCTCGGTGTGCTATATAAATATACTGCATAAGCGACATACGACTCATTTAAGTGATTATTTAGTAGAAAATTTAAAATAGAGTGCAATTTTTATTTGAAAAAGCGTTTTGCTGTTTTCTCTGCATGATATTTTATTAATTATTTTTTTTTTAATAAAACTATATTACATATTTATTGATTTGTTTACATAAATTTATATTTTTCTCATAAAAGTTTTTTTTTATAACCTAGTTAAGCATATTTAGTCAAACCACTTTTGTAGAGGAATACCATAAATAATATTTTCGTATTTAGTACTAAACGTACGGCCATTTAAACTTAAATTTATACACATTTCTGATAGTTGAATACCAGCAAATAGCAAACATGGACGTAGAACACCTACAGGGAGATGAGTTTCAATTCGAATGTGTACTTAGAGGAATCGATCCTATTGGCCAAAATGCAATAACTCTGTTAAAAAAGAATATGGAATTGTCTTTACCTTTGAATTATTCAGCGGCATGGCAAGGCCGAAACCTAAACCGCGAAATGCATTTCATTAATGAACGAATCGATAATGTAAACGGTTTAATTTTAAGTGCTATTCCTGAAAATGACGCATCGACTTTACAGACATGTGAATCACGTCTGATTCATTTGCAAAATCGAATTGATACATTGGATATGAATAATCCACAATTGCCATCGACACCCAGATTGATAACTACGGTTCTAGAGATGGTAGACAATGTACGTCAAGCGCTTCACGCAATTTATGGATCTCCACCCCAACTGTCTCCACAATTCGAAGTTGAAGCAGTCATTTTAAATAATGATCAGGCCAGCAATGAATTGGTGAATGTGAGAGATGTCCAGCCCAATCAAAACGCTTCGAATACTGGTGCAATACCACGAACCGCGCAAAGTCAGCCAATTTTGCAACCGTTACAGGTTCAACAAAATAATAACGTGTATAGGCCAGTCAGACAAGGACCACCTAATTTACCAAATCGTTCAAACAGACAGTCTGAAGTTCGATATAGTCTACCATTGACGAATTCAGGTGCTGTTAATAGGAATTCGGAAAACAACCAAAACCGAGTTAGTATTAGTACAAGACAACAATCGAACAATGGCGGTAGAAATGTGCAAAGTACGGGTGAAAATCGATCTCGTTCTTATTCAAATCAAGCGGTGAACAATTCGAATAGCTCCAATTCGAACAGTACGAGTCACGGATCAGTAGGTGTAGGATCTTGGCGAAGCAATCTTCCGAGAGCAAATGTTCGAAATTTACAGAACAATTCCGAACATATTAGAGAACGAAATAACGTCCCAAATGAAGAAGCAGTACATGTTCGTTCATTAGGCAGAAATCCAATGTCTTTTTGGACAGTAAAATTTGATGGCGGCGAAACGACATTGTCTATAGACGAATTCATTTTTCGCGTTGAATTGATGGCCGAAGCTGAGAGTGTTTCAGAACAATCACTGTCTGTCGGTCTACATTACCTGTTAATCGAAAATGCGTTAACTTGGTATTGGCTTTATAAGCGGCGAAACCGACATGTTACATGGTCACAACTGAAAACAGCTCTTCGGACTGAATTCAAAAGTCAGGATACAGACTATGAAATTAGGCAGAAGGCCGATTCAATTAAACAAAAGCCGACCGAATCGTTTGCTGATTTTAGATTGCGAATTGAAACCGTTCTCGCTAGACTTTCGAACCCGATTAGTGAAGCCGAAAGAGTTCTGATTCTTCGCCGAAATATGAAGCCCGAATTAAGGAAAGAATTATTATACATTACCACTCGTAACACCGCCGAACTCAACGAATATGTCCGCAAATCCGAAAAGTTAACGTCACAATTATCCGAAATCGAACCGTTTGGCTTGTCAAAGCGTCGAACAGTGAACGAAATTTACGACGATCAATTTGATTCACAATATCTAGTTCCGAACGAAATAGCATATCCACATAACACAGTTAGCGATTATTATCCGTTTCCGATCGACCAAAACGTTTGCGAGGTAGCAAAAAATCCAATTGAAACTCGCTCAACATACCTCATATGCTGGAATTGCAAGGATATCGGCCATACGTTTATGGACTGTCCAAAACCGATTCCGCAAGGTCACATATTTTGTTTTGGATGTGGTGAGCCGAATATTCTCAAGCCGAATTGCTTCCGTTGTAAGAAAAACCCAAACCGCAGGCCGAACTCGGGGAATCAGGGAAATCGAGTCACGGCAGTCACACACAACCCTGCAAATCCGGCAATAGTACCGTTGATTCGCCGTCCGCTGCAATAAAAATTGCATTATATAATTCTGGTGCCGGGAAATCTAGTGTTATTAGTATAAGCAAACGTTTCATTAGGGGTAGATGCTATTGGTTAAATATGAAGCTAAAAAGAAATAAAATTTGCTCTTCGGTAATCTGTTGCAATAAAAAGAACGATCCTCGTCCGTTTTTAGTTGTTGAGATCGCTGGCGAAGAGGTCGAGGGACTTTTAGATAGTGGTGCCAGCATCAGTTGCTTGGGACATGATGCATTGGATTGGCTTTCCAAAATCGGTCTTCACTGGACTCGATTTAGATCGTCTGTCAAAACCGCCGACGGTAATGCGCAACCGGTGCTTGGACACTTAGACGTGCCCATTAAATATGGTGAAATCTCGAAAATCGTTCGTGTTTATATAGTGCCAGGACTTAGTCAAAAATTGTATCTCGGGATAGACTTTTGGAATGCGTTTGGAATTGTTCCAATGTCGGTCAATGGTCTTAGTGGTGATTTAGAAGAAGAATCTGACTCGAAATTGCATGACCTCAATTGTGACCAACGAATCGAACTGGAAAATGTTTGTAAAAACTTTCCAAGTTTTACTTTCGAAGGATTAGGCAAAACATCGCTACACAGTCACCACATTGACACCGGTGATAAGCTGCCGATCAAGCAGCGACACTATCCCATTTCGCCCGCTGTCCAAAAGTTAGTCGACGCCGAAATCGAACGGATGCTGAAGTTAGGAGTTATAGAAGAATCCGAATCGAGCTGGAGTTCACCGATTGTCTTGGTGAAAAAATCGAATGGAAAAAGCCGGCTATGTCTCGATTCGCGTGCACTAAACGAAATAACGAAAAAAGATGCGTACCCGTTACCGAAAATTGATGGTCATCTAGGGCGTTTGGCCAACACTAAATTTATTTCGAAGATTGACCTCAAAGATGCCTTCTGGCAAATAGAGTTAGACAAAGAGTCCCGTGAAAAAACCGCTTTCTCTATCCCAGGTCGTCCGTTATACCACTTTAGAGTTATGCCATTCGGGCTATGCAACGCTGCGCAGTCCATGTGTCGATTAATGGATAAGGTAATCCCGCACGAATTCCACGATCGCATCTTCGTTTACATCGATGATTTGTTGATCGTGTCAGTTGATTTTCAATCGCACATGGAATTGTTGTCACTCGTCGCAAACCGTCTCCGTCAGGCAAATCTAACAATCAATGTTGAGAAGAGTCAGTTCTGTCTCAAAGAAATTAATTATCTAGGCTTCGTAATCAGTGACGGATGTATCAAGACGGATCCTGACAAAATAAATGCTATCGTTGACTTCCCCGTACCGAAAACCGTTAGGCATGTTAGAAGATTTGTTGGAATGTCCGGTTGGTATCGGCGTTTTATTCAAAATTACGCAACTGTAGCCGCACCGTTGACTGACTTATTCTCAACGAAAGACTCAAAATTTCAATGGACACCCCAGGCACAGATCGCATTTGAAAAGTTAAAGGAAGCATTGTCGACCGCTCCAATCCTATCGCACCCCGACTTTGATAGACACTTTTACATCCAATGCGATGCCTCAATGTATGGTGTTGGTAGTGTACTATTTCAGTTAGTGGACGATGGTAAGGAACGACCGATCGCATATTTTTCGAAAAAGTTGACGCATGCGCAAAAAAATTATTCCGTAACGGAATTAGAATGTTTGGCAGCGGTGCTAAGCGTGAAAAAGTTCCGGCCGTACGTAGAGGGACTACCGTTTACAATTATTACTGATCATGCTAGTCTAAAGTGGCTCATGAATCAGCATGATTTAAACGGTAGACTTGCCCGTTGGAGTCTGAAACTTCAGGGATTCAATTTTACTATTGAACACCGGAAGGGAAGGATGAACGTCGTGCCGGATACTTTGTCACGTGCATTTGCTGATGAAATTGAAATCGCCGAATCCGATCCATTCGTTTTGGACCTTACGTCCAAAAGTTTTCAGTCGTCCGAATATTCGTCAATTCGTCAGGCCGTAATCGACAATGTGAACCGTTTTCCTGATCTGAAAATCGAAGGTGAATTGATTTTTCGCCGAGCGAAATTTCGAAACCAAACCGATGGGCCAATCACCGAAGCTGGTCTTTGGAGATTATGGATACCGACCGAATTAGTGCCGAACTTGATATCGCAAGCACACGATCCTCCATCAGCCGCACACGGTGGTGTGATGAAAACGCTCGATCGTTTAAGACGGTTTTATTATTGGCCACACATGGCAAAAGACGTTAGGGCATACGTATCGAAATGTTCCATTTGCAAGGAGACGAAAGCTCCAAATATTGTGTTGCGACCGCCAATGGGCGAACCTTTCCGAACCGAACGACCGTTCCAACATCTATACGTTGATTTGTTAGGACCGTATCCGCGATCGAAAGACGGAAATACTTTCATTTTTATTGTACTGGACCACTATTCCAAATTCGTGCTCCTTAAACCACTTCGCAGTGCCACATCCGTCGCCATAGTACGTTATCTGGAAAAAGAAATTTTTCATTTGTTCGGCGTGCCTGAAACCGTTCTGTCCGATAATGGTAAGCAATTTGTTAGCAAACTGATGGCCGATCTTTGCAAGACTTACGGAGTAAAACAGTTGTTTACGTCATTTTATTCGCCACAAGCAAACGCGTCGGAACGGGTCAATAGATCGATCCTGGCTGCTATCAGAGCGTACATCAAAACCGATCACCGACTTTGGGATGAAAAGTTAACCGAAATCGCAGGTGCGTTGCGTAACTCAATTCATGTCTCGACAGGATATACGGCTTACAATTTAGTGTTCGGTCGAAATATAGTGACCCATGCGTCCGAATATGGGTTACTTAGAAAATTCGACGCATTGAACTCGGATTTAGAAGTAGCAAACGCAAACGATTTGGCACAGCTAGTTAGTGATAGTGTACAGAGAAATTTAAAAAAAGCACATGAGAAAGGTGAACGTACGTACAATACCCGAGCAAGAGAAGTAGAGTATTTCTCCGGCCAAGAAGTGTATAGAAGAAATTTTACACAAAGTGATTTTTCCAAAGCGCATAACGCCAAATTTTCAAAGAAATTCCTTAAGTGCAGAGTACGATGCAAGCTAGGTAATGCCAGATACGAGTTAGAAGACTTAGCGGGTAAGCTGATTGGCATTTATCATGCAAAGGATATCAGACAGTAAACAAACGACGAAATCGATTTATTTTTATATTTACTATATTCCAAAATATTCCCTGTTTCAGGATGCCGGATAGAATCCTTATACCCATATAAGATGCCGGATAGTTTATGATTGTTTATTATTTGTTGTACATGCCCGGCTTAGAGACTAGTCAGGGTGTGGGTGTTCCCCGCGTTGGCTATGACTGCAGTTCCAAGTCTTTTGGTTTAGGAGGACCTTGTCAATCCGCAGACTTGGTTTTGTTACGGTTCATTTTTTTTATTCAAATATCCTAGCTAATTAATACGCTTAAATTTCTTTCAGTGTATAGATAAAACATGTACAGCAATTATACATCAATTTTTTTTATAACTAAATTAGATTCAGCAGGTACCATATTTAAAACGACATCTGGTAAGGAGTAGACAGTAGATATCTTTATAATACTTAATGAAAAGTAGCTCTGTGGTGAATATGAGAATACAATTATTAAGCAGAAAGTATTCAGTATACGTAAGCCGCCATTTAAAACAACGTCCAAGTAGAGTAAGATTGTCATTGCGATAAACTGTGAATCTTCCAAGTGACTCTGTGGCGCAAGCGGGGAGTGTTAGACGCTCATTAGATTGATCAGTGTTCGGACCTGGGCAGCCTCATTTATTTTTATTTTTTATTTCTTTTATTTTTTTTTGTGAAGGGGAAGATAATACTTGTTGTTTCGTTTATTCGCTCAAAGCGAGATGGTATATTCGGGTTACGAGTTTTGTGTGGAGGGGTAACACACCGAAACTGATCGCTTGTAGCAAAAATAAATTTTAATGTTCTTTCTTTCTGCTAATAAATGTTAACAGAGCAACAAGTAAATTTAATTATCATTTAATTACTTGTGTAAGTTTAAGAATTTTAATCAATACATATAACCTTTTCTCTTTATACTTGCAGGTACACCAGTATTTATAGTTCCTGAAAGAATTCCGACTATGGAGTTTGTGTCGATGCCTGTTCCAACCAGGGCTCATTTTATTTTCCGAGCTCCACCACTATCCTTTATTACTAACATCTACTATTTGCCATTCCAAAAAAATGTTTGGACTAGTGGCTGTATATTGGTCATTGTATCATGTGTTGTTATCTATCTTACATTTAAAGCTTCACATACTCGATTTAGCATGTATTTTACTTCAGAAGAAATTCGTTTAAGTGACATTATGCTCTTTGCTGTTGCAGCAATAAGTCAGATGGGATCTGCACTCGAGCCGAAATATTTTTCTGGACGTATTTCAGCAGTAAATTAATTTATTTAACAATATGTGTATATTTTATAAAGATTCTAATATTTTCAGACTTTTTTCTTCGTGTCTCTCTTATTTTTGTATACGGCCTATACTGCCAACATTGTATCATTATTGCAAGCAACTACTAAAAGTATTAAAACATTAGACGATATGTTGCATTCACAATTGGAGTATGGCGTTGAAGAAACTCCGTATAATAGAGCTTGGCTACCTATATCTACAGGGATTGTTCGACAAACAATGTATAAGGAAAAGATTGCACCACCAAATCAACCATCTAAATATTATAACATGACGTATGGTATAAGCAGAGTGAGACAAGTAAGTCGCAAACATATATCCATTTATATATATTAAGGCATTTAGTTAACAACTGATCATAAAAACATAAAAATTTGGATTTTCGATTTCCGCGCATCCCTATGTCAGATTCCTCTAACATATCAATTGTCCCAATATTATAATACTGTTCAAGAGCTATTCCAATAAATTCAAAAGATAAACAAAAAAGTTTTTTTTAACAAAAGTCCGTCCTAACGTACTGAAATTTTGTGGAGAGTACTTTTCCATCTGTTTTAACATCTCTGGAAATATGAGTCAAATCGGATGAACTTTAGTTCTTACGGAAAAAATATGTGTTCGAGTGCCCGCTGGCGTAATCCGATTTTTCAAAATTTTTCCATGACTTAATTTTTCAATAGTTTACAAATCAGGTCAAAATTAGAAAAAAATCGTTCAATCCAAAAATAAAAAAACTTTTTGGCTATCACCGAATTGGTGATGCTCCAGAGCCACACTCTCCTTTGGTCTGATTTGACCCTAAAACAATAAAGCCCGAGAACTCACTCACGACCTTTCTCAGTATATAGTTTTCCAAAATATACAACACAATGTTATTCTCACCTTTGTCTACATTCCAAATTGACGCATTAATCTTACTTTGTTTACCTAAATTGTCCCAAAAAATTCTTGGAACGACTTAATTTTGTCCGCTTTTAAACACTGAGCATTTTGTTCTTCATTTCTTATTTAAATTTCTTCTTGTCGTCTTGCTGGCTCTTTTCTTACAATCACACTTTTTTTAGAGTAATGATCTGGCCAAGACGGGAAAACTGATGGCATTGCATTGGAAGATATTTTCTGATGTTTTAAAAGAAGATCGGTTGGTCTTCCATCAACGGAATGATATAAAATCAGATCATTCTCAAAAATGCTTGATACAAACACATGAATATTTGGTGGGTGTCCACCCGATTTTGCGAATAGCAGTGATCCACTTTTTTTTTTTAATTTTCGTTTGTCGGAAAAGAATATGTTGTTACATAATCCTCACCGTCCTTATTTGAGTCATAATTTGATTTGCAATCAGGAACACAACACTAACGGGGCATTTTTTTTGGATGATAATTAAATTTTGAGTTTCTAAAGACGAATCAAAATATTTGAACTTACAAGTAACTTCCGAATTTTTTTCCAAATGCCAAGCAAAAAACGGTTAAAGGCCATTAAATGTGTTTCTCTCATATAAATTGATTGTATTCAAAAATAAATAAAAATAAGAACGGGAAACAAAAAACAGGTAACTGTAGTCGTTTCATTTCTCATATACTTTTAAAATAATGAGCGAAACAACGTTGATTTTATGTCGAGAGAGACTTTTTTATAAAGAGTTAAAGAGAATTTATAACACATTATAGAGTGGTAATTTCTGCGATAACAATGAGCAGGTTAAGTAGTATAGTATAGTCGATTACCCGATTTTACTTCCATACTATACGTAGTAACATATATGGAAGTATTGGTTTCACTCATTTTTTGAAAAAAATGAAATTCGTCCAAAATATGTAAA
>JANTEX010225481.1:0-13698 GCA_024741295.1 Macrocera vittata
GTTTAGGAAAAGTAAAGAAAATCGAGGTACCAGGGGCGGAAGGTCCTGGAAAAAACTAAAAAAGGGGGTCCTAGGTAATTGTGCTTTGCGTATTTTTTTTTGTGTGCAACAACAAGGAGCAACAAAGCCTGAATTCCATAGTCTATGGTTTTGAACTGTTTGTTCTGGTCATGTTTGTCGCTGTTGTTATTGTTGGCGAGAAAAAAAGATCGGTTTTTCGAAAAATACATAGCAGCCTCAATTTGGTATATCCAGTTAAAAAATAAAAAACAGGTAGAAAAAGAAAGACAAGTTTTAATTGATATTTGTTTTATATATACCTAAAATGCACCTGTACAGAATTATTGTGTAACAAATCAATCAATAAAAAGTGCAGCCGAACGAAAAGAATAATAAAATTCTTGTGATGTTTAACTACCTGCATTTTTTCTTTCATAAATTTTTTTTAATCTAAATGGATGCCTATAAATACGTTTGTATAATAAAAAAACAATAAATGGTTAGGCACTATTTTAAATGAGCGCTATGATGTTTCGGAGTAACAAAAAAACATCACATCAAATGAGTGTAGAACAGTGTAGACGTGTACCTCTACGACTTGAAATTTAATTTAAATTTCCTTTTCTTTTTTCATTATTATGGACTTCTGCGGACTGAATAATTTGTAATAAAAAAAGAAATAGTAACCATTCTTTTGAAAAAGGTTGACATTTTTTTTATTATGTGCAATCGGTTTTAAAGGTAAAACCAGGAGACACAAGAGTGTATTTGTGTGTCTAGACAGAAATTTCATAGATTTTTTTTTTTTATTTTTTTTACAAATGTTATATCGATCAAAATGTCCTGGCTATATGAAACTGAAGACGATTTTTTTTCTGAATCAATAGGTTGTCTATCTGATGTTAGGATGTTTGTATATAGATAAATACGTCAAGTCTATAGATATATATTATATAGATGGTGCATAAGGTTTGACTAAATGTGTATATAACTTATCGGCATTTTGTAATCAAAAATACTAAAAGACGATAAAATTGGGAACACAATTTAATCTACATGGTAGAAAATAATTAGCTACTTACTATATGACAGTATATACTATACATAGTCATTTAAATCTATATAGAATACGTGTATCAATTTAATTATTTATGCGGAAAAGCTGAAAATACTGATTTTTTTCAGTGAATATAAAACCATGCACGGCATATATTTTATTATACAATAATATGGCATGAATAAAGTTTATAGACAAAAAGATAAATTATGTGAGTTGCATTTATAATTTCCGATTCATTATAAATTAAAATTAATTCGCAATGTATGGCAGATGCATATATAAAAGTTAAAAGTTTACATTTACATTTTATATTAACATTGGCATATTGTGCACATACATATCGGCCAAGGAATATACTGTGCTATATGAATTATTCCTTATTTAATTGTTTATTTATTACATGAAATTAGACACAATACATTTTTTATAAAAAAAGTAGTTTTTCTGGTATCAATTTTTTATAAGTACTATGGAGATCAATGGATATGATTGTTTATTTGCCTCTGATGATTAATTTAAAAAAAAATCGTTCGAATGAAGACTTGAGAGCAACTTTTTACAGATATAAATACAGGTTCAATTGAGAAAATACTGACTAAGATCGCTTACAAAATTGTTTTAATCGGGCAGTACTGACGGCTCCAAAAAGTCGAATGACAAGCAAACATTTTTAAATCGTGTATACCAATTTATAGATACAGTAGATCCGATATCTTCGCAAAAGGAGAAGCGAAGACTAATTAAAATAGTCGGAAACTCTGGCAGCCTCTAATGTACGATGCCAACGATCCTAAAGCTCACTTGCTTAATTGGATTGTAAGTCGTTGTTCGACTATATTTAAATCCTATCAGATGATACTTCATTCATTAAACAATTAAATTCTTAAATTCGGTCTGTTTTGTTTGTAGACCTGTTGTTGGTTCAAGCTAACGGAGCTATTCAGGAAAACCGGAGATCAGGATTGAACACATTCGAGTGTGGAAACATTTAGATTAAGATTTAGTCAATGATTTTTGTCGGCAAACCTCGCCGGTTATTGGCCAAAAACCTATGTTTTAGTAGAAGAGAACTAATAAGGCTACTGACTGTTGTCTAGAGACAGCAATTCCCAGCGTCAATGATTACCCGGCTTTGATCCAAAAGACCACTTGACAGCATTTTTTATATCTGAAGAGAGGTCCGAAAGAAGCCATTGAGAAGAATTTTGGATTTCATTCATAAGTCATATCGGTTTGATAATGACGCTAGAAAAGTGGCGTTGTATAGATGAAACGGTCTTTGTATACCATTATCTGTCGGGTTCATCTTGAGGCATGCCGTTTCAAAATCTATCTATCTATATGAGGGTATTTACACTGGATCTAGACACAATGTATGCTTCCAAAAGTGACCATACTGTGCTTGTACCACCCGTAGTGAACACTCCAGTCGGCAACTTTACAGTACTACTATGCCAAAGTTCCTTGGTTTTGATATTATTCTGTAGCTGTCCCGTTTGATCCCTCTACAACCACACAGAACTTACTAAATCTGTCCCGATTTTTTATTTGACGACAGCCTTAAAATAATTCTGGGCTCTCCTATATTTCCACCGGTCATCTTGAGAAGCGATTCGCTTTGCCTTTTTCTATGCTCGTTATACTTGTTGGCGATGTCTAGATCAGTTGATGTTATAAATTCAAAGATTAATCGTCATCTGAAATTTATATCAGACCTACCACAAACAGTACGATCGAATTCCTAAGGGTGTTAGCGTGTTCCACCAGTGCTCTAAATATACCACAAATATGATGATTTCATTCACCTAAACAGATGTTTTTATAATATATTCACTTTCTTCTTCAGGTTTTTCACTTACTTCGTGTGATCGCAAAAATCAGATAGAAGAGTGTGTTGTAGAAAGATATCTCAAATTGACAGTGGTCTACTCAGCTACACATTGGTCAATCGTCGTGCATGTCACAACCCAACAAACAAAACATGTCGTTTTAAGCCGTATTTTTTTGGATATAGAAAAACCAAATAAGATGTCCTTACGATATATAATGGATACCGTAAAGAAGCTTGAAAAAAACAATAAAAGTAGGACAAACAAACGTCATCGTTAGGATGTCTTAAAACATCTAAAAAAAATACTAACAAAGGACTTTGAACGACATCGTAACGACGTCTACTTTACGGCCTCTTAACTATTTAAAAAATTGATGAAGAAAAGTGTCGTAAAAACGTTAAAATAAAACAAAATGAAAGTAGAAGTAGTAAGTAAAAAAAAAACCGATACCAAAAAAAGTTACAGATACTTACTAAATGTGGTACTTAAAATAGATTTTGGTCACAAAAATCGAATATGATGTCCAAAAACGTGTATGCCGCCATCATATACCGGTAGTAATTACTGACACCGAAAAATGATTACGATAGTTTCAAAATATGGTACAAATAGTAAATTGAGGCCAAAGGATAAATTAACGTCACAGTATGCAAACATGATGTCAAATAAAAAGTAAGCCGCCATTTGGTATCGGTATAAAATATACTAATGGCGAAAAATATTTACCGATCGCTACAACTCAAAATAAATATAAACCAATGGTTCCTATATGCGGTACTAAACCTTGTGTCATATATGTATCGCAGGACTATCGGCTGTATATCCCTGGGGTGAATGTGATCCCAAATTTGACGGGAGTGACCCTAACATTCCAGAAGTGGCCCATAGTTTACCGGAAGGAACCCGAAAATTACCGAATGTGAGCCGAAAATTATCGAAAATGACCAAAATGTTCCGGAAATGACCCAAAATAGAGAAAGTGACCCAAAAATGCCGAAAGTGACCCAAAAATATCTTGATGGACCCGAGACTTGCCGGAAGTGACTCGAAAAATAGGAGTAAGTGTCCCAAAAATACCGAAAGCGCCCCGAAATTGCGACCCAATAGTAATCGGATGTGACCCAAAAGTTTCGGCAGTGAAGCGATAATTATAGAAACTGACTCAAATATACTGCCGAAAATTACCTGAAGCCGAAAATTTGTCGAAGGTAATCCAAAAGTTGAGGAACTGACCAAAAAGTTGCCGAAATAAGCCGAAAAAACTGGAAGTGAGCTGAAAACTACAAGCAGTCACTCAAAAATCCAAAATTAATGACAGTGGCCCAAAAACTGCCAAAAGTGGCCTAAAAGTACAGAAATTAGTCCAAAAACACAAAATTGGCAAAAGTGACCCAAAAGTACATTTAGTAAGCCAAAAATATGGGAATTGACCCAAAAATATAGAAAGTGGCTGAAAAAGTACCGAAAACGATTTAAAAATACCAAAAGTCACCCGAAAACTTCCGAAAATGACCCCAAAAACTTCCGAAAATGACCCTAAAAACAACTGGAAGTGTGACAAAAACAACGAGCAGTCACCGAAAATGCCAAAAATAACTAAAATCACCTAAAAACTGCCAAAAGTGGCCCAAAAATACAGAAAAGGGTCTAAAACTGCCAAAAGCGACCCAAAAAATACTGATAGTGACTCAAAAACACGACAATCGATTCTAAAATTTCGATTGTGGCCCAAAAGTTAACGGAAATAATCCGAAAATGATCGGAAGCTAGCCAAGTATACCGAAAATATCAAAAATAAAAAAGTGACCCAAAAGCTTCCGAAAATGACTCAAAAATTACTGGAAGCAAATTTGGGAAGTGACACATTAATAAGGGCAGTGGCCCGAAAGTACCGAAATTGACTGAATATTCCAAGAGTCACCCAAAAACAACAGAAAGAAAGCCGAAAACTGACAAAAATATACAGAAAAAGACCCAAATATCAACAGAAGTGACCCATAAACTTCCGAAAAGGACTCGAAAATATAGAGGAATAGATATCATTGCTGTGGATTCCTTTGTGCGATTATTTTCAAATTAAGCAGTGCGACTAGAATTGAATCCGAAGATTCAGAAAACAGTCATATAACAAAAGTATAGTATAGATTATAGATGAATCGAAAATATTGATTTCAGTGGTTGTGGAAAAACATAGGATGCTGTTATGACACCCGTCTGAAATTTAGAAAATATCTGGATAGATATTATCTCGCGGCTTTTTAAACGAGCAACTATCAGTGTATTGTACGACAAGTGGAATCAATTACGGCAGAATGTACCTATAGCGGATTGCAGAAGAAGTTGTAGGAAGGAAGATTGGCGTAAACCGGTAGGATGTGTTCGATGATGAGCGAATAATGCCAGGAACGCGGCTCACGACTAACACCTACAGCGAGAAACTTGATCCAATTACGACAGTTACAATAACAATATGAAGAAACACATGACTGATGTACCGACAGATATGAAACATAAAGAATGGATTCAACCAAAAAGCTCAAATGTGCAAAACGAAAAATGGTGATGTGGTGGCAGGTGAGGAACAGTTCATCGCAAGTTAGGCTGAATACTTTAATGAACTACTAAGCGCGGGTAATGCCATAGTCCGTGGGAGAGAAAATGATCCAAGTTTTGGCTAAAATTGGAGGAATTCGGATTGTTGACACCAACGTCACGATATTTGTCGATGAATCTATGCAACTCTTAGCGTATGGTGATAACATTGTTAAAGTTGAAAGACACATCGAGGCGGTAGAAAATACGTTTACGGTGTTGAAAAATTGATCGGCACCTGTTGAGCTGAAGGTAAGCAAAAGCAAAACAATGTACATGGTGTCATCCCGGTAGCGGAAATTCGCGGATCGATAGAACGTTTTAAACTGGTGAAAACTGTATCACCAACTTAGAACATTCGTTACATATGGTTTGGAAGCGCGGTGTAATGACCTTAATTAATGAGTTATGTCTGAGATTATATACATATGGAAGGATGCCATATCCATTGATTAGAGTGTGCTCCGGGTTCAAAACTGGCGGTCATTGGCGGTGAATAAGAATCGTCGAATAAAAATTTTGTCACTATAATGTCGAAACTGGGTTCTATTAGGAACAACTGTAAACCATATCACAACTAGATCCTAATAATAATATACAACCGTTGTCAAATCTACATGTCCCTACGATTTCGAAACTGGATTCTATTAACGATAACCTTAAACGACCTTTAGGTCTTAACACCGATGTATAAATTAAGTCAAATCTGCATAATTTAACGATGTCGTGTTAGACGTCATTTATATGACGTCGAAACTGGATCTTAACTATAACTAGATCGTAATGTCACTTAATGGTGCCTAAACTTCATCCTAACGATATCGTATTTAACGATGTTAATTTGCTAAACAACACGCGCTCACATTGTAGCGGGTGTCTGTTCAAAAATGTCGAACGGGCCACACCACACTAAGAACTGCCGATAGTCTGCAATCGTGCACCGCTGGTGCGCCGGATCGGCACTCATTCTGGGGGTCATCGGTGAAGCCAAAGTCTCAATAGCTGGCTTAACTAAGGAAAGCCACTTGGGTTGAAAGTCCTTCACGTGATAGATTCATATTTGATTCTCGGTCATATCCAAAATTTCGTAATACGAGCAGCCAATTTTCCGCGAAAACTTACATGGAACAAATTTAGAAGCCAGTTTTTCACCTCCTGGTAGCTCAATGTAAAATTCCGACGGAGTATTTCCTGTCCCGGTTCGAATGAACATAAACGGCTACGGGTTATAGGTGTGTGTATGACGTGCGTATGCAGATTGTAAAATAGTTATCGCGTGTGATCGTATTATGCCTAATAAGTCTGGACGGGGCAAGATCTGTCGTTCATTGCCCGAGAGACAAGCAAGCTTCCAAAGAAGTTCATATTCCGATCCGTGGGTGATCGCATGATTTTCAAATACTAATTAATAAGGAGTATAACCAGTTGCACCATGGGTAACGTTTCGTAACGCATCTGCTATCTGCCGGAGATGGTTATGGTGTTCTGTTTACACACCCGGACGCATTTGATAGGGGATTAGACCGCAGTCAAGGTATGTCTGATAGCATATTTGGACAGTAATCAATTGAATTCTGCGGAAATGAACTGCGATCGATTATCGATGTGCAGTGTCTCACATATGTTTCTCGCTTTAAACGTGGGTACGGTCCAATGAGATCCAGAATTAGATCAATATGAAAGGTTCTTCCTTCGACGTATTGTGATCCCATCGGAGGACGCGAGTAAAATGTGGGCCTTTACTTGTTTGTATATCTGGCATGCGGAAATGTATGCGTGAACATTTCGTGCCAAGCTTGGCCATAAATAGTAGCGACGAACTCGCTCGATTGTCTTTGTAATTCCGCAATAGGATGCACATGAAGGATAATGTGACTGTCGAATCAGCGCCTTCGTCAACTGATATAGTACCCACAACTTCCAACTAGTGGTCATTCGATAAGGATTATTGGTGTCAACGAGAACACGCATCAACGTCAACGATTTTGAGAGCCGGCAGGCATAAGGCGTTGGCTGCTCTTCCCGAATGAGTTTTGAATACGTTTCGGATTTGTAGTGAGGTGCAATATGATTCAGTAATAGCTCAAGGGGGTGGATTTCCGAAAGCTCTCTGACAAACACTCTTGATAGTGCATCCGGGACTATGTTCAGACTTAATTTGCGGTGCTCTATCGTGATGTTTAAAGTTTGTAGTCGGAGACTCCAACGTGCCAGCCTTCCCGTCAGATATTTTAGGCCCATGAGCTATTGCAGATGGCATGATCGGTCACAATTTTAAATAGCATGCCTTCAACATATTGGCGGAATCGTTCGACACTCACAATTGTTGCCAGATACTCAAGTTCCGTCACACTGTAATTTTGTTGTGTAGGGTTCAAATTCTGTGACATGAAGGCAATTGGTGACTCTTGGCCATCTTGCGTTGCTTGGTATTACACTCCACCCACATCGGTTTTCGATGCATCCCATTGGATCACAAAGAGTTTACCAAAGTCATGGTTGGAAAGAACCGGAGTAATAAGGCATCGTTTCAGTTCTTCGAAAGCTGAATGGGCTTTCGATGTCCTTTCGAATTTCTTACCCTTTATCAGTAAGTCTGTGACCGGTGTGGACGTGGTAGCCAAGTTTGCAATGAATCACCTGTACCAGTAAGGCCAAGAAATCTGTGGACTTTTTTGACAGCTTTTGGGCATTGATAGTCAGTAATAGCCACTATCTTTTTGGGTTCCGTACCCCAGTTACTTAATTTCCAAACAAAAGTGAGTCTTTTCCACATTTATCGTCAGGTTAGCTCTTCGTAGGTGGTCATCAACTTGCGATAGGAGATCGAGGTACGTTTCGAAGTTAAGCGATACGATCAGGAGATTGTCCAGTAAACAAACACACGATAACGTAATTCGTTGGGCCGCTTTGTCCATTATTCAACACAAGCGCTGAAGAGCGTTACAAAAGCCAAACGGCATGACTCTAAACTGATAATCGGAACGGAAAACGCAATATTGTCTCGGCACGCCTTATCCAAACCTATTTGCCAGAAGGTATCCTTGAGGTTGATACTTGATGTAAATCTTGTATCGGTTAACCAACTAAGGAGAACTCCGACAATTGGAGTTGGGTATTCGTCTTTTTTCGTAACTTCGTTTACCTTCCTCACTTTTAGACACAGTCTTGCCTTACCGTTTGACTTTTTAACAATTTGAACTTGCGAGCTCCAAGAAATATTGCTCTTTTCAATAACACCTCCCCACCTCCACGTCGATTAAGGACTGGATTGCCGGAAGCACCGAAATATTTTAGGCTGATACTTTTCAAGGTTTTCAGAGATTTTTACCCTACTGCCTCGTAAAGTCTCATCACCAAGTTTTTTTAATCAGGTCATTTGGAGTTTCACTCGCGCCAATATTCAGCCCTTCTACTGCTGTCAACTGTGGCGTGATCGGTATTTAATTCAAGTTAGACATGATCGTTAGTGGTTTTTTGGTGGGTAGACATGGTCGGAATGTGGTCACTTACAAAAGGTGGTAGCTTCATCAATTTCAGGGTTGGATCTGACCCTTGTTCAGATACTCGGTTGCAGCTTTTAAAGCATCCGTCAAAGGCTTTAAATGCGTGTTTCACCATTTCATCACTGGAACATTTTCAGTTCCGCTTCCGGTTGTTGACACTTTAGGTGCCAATGAGCACCTGAGCCTGGCCTCGGGCCTTAATTTGCTTCCGTGGTTTGAGTGCGACTTTTTTATTTCGAGATTACAATTTAACCCAGCCTAGTTCGTGTCCGGTTTCTTTCTCACAAAAATCCAGAACCCGGTTTCAGCCCTTTCGTTTAGTAGAACGTATATTAGTAAGCGCTCGAGACTCATGTCTACCGCTCGAGTCAACCTTTACACTCGAAAGGCAACTTTCCCGACATGGAATCAAAACTAATTTTCCACTTGAATATTGCTTTACGGTCACAGCAATACGTCGGGACTGTTGGTCCCCGGAAGTTGGCCTGATATGTTTTGGCGCGATCCATCAACACTTTGTTCGTTTTCCCAATTGGGTACATAATATCTGGTATGTCAAGGAACTTAGAGATGCTCTGGCAGGAATTTGGTTTGGTAGACGAGGTGAACCAGTGATCCATGAGACCACGGAAATGATGGAATTTTATTCGAAGGATTTTTGAAACACAACAGGGGCCCGGTAGTCTTGTCAAAACAAATGTTCTTCTTATGTAGTTCCGTTTCAGAAACGATTGCTCCAGTGTACACAGTGTCACTAGATGCTCCACTTTTTCTAGGGCTTGTGACTGCAACTCGTTAAGAGTCTGAACAATAGCTCCCGCCTGCGTGGAGTCACTTATGGATCAGGTTTGGATCCTTTTCCTCTGCCTGCATGTGAACTCTCAAGCTTCGATCAGATTTTGTTCTTCGACCGCTTGTGTTGCAACCCCCTTTTTATTATGTTTTGTAGGTGTGAACCAAAATTTAGATTTTTATCTAATGTAACTCCATATCCGTCGAATACGCCTTGGCCAGATTCACAGAAAGGTTATGCTGTATGTACCAGATTTAGTTCTGTTGTATTTGCTTCTGACTAGAATTAATATGTCATTTGCGTAGCTCCATTTCAATTAGTTTTCTCTAGCTCGTCGACTGTGAGACACCAGAGTATGGGTAACATGACTCCGCCAGTTAGACAGCCTTTTTGAACTCTTATCACAACCTCTTTTTCGTGTTTGAAGATTACTGTTCTATCAAGAAAGTTGCTTTGGCTTTCTTCTTCCAATGAGAAGACAGTTTTGTTCGTACGGATTGGTTATAATTGACTCCAGTTCTTCCACAGTCGTGTCTTGCGAATTCGAAAGTTTATGTGTTCCGCGTTAGTTGTCAGATTTTCGGGTTAGCCTACCCAGTTAAATCTTTTGAGATTACGATAGACAATGGAAGGGTATTTTCGCTTCTGATATTGAAAGAAGGGTTATCAGATGCTTCCCTTTTTTAGACTACTAAATCAAGAATGGGAGACCCAATCGTCATCATCTAGTACCTCTTTACGATTATTCTTACTAAAAGTATGTTCGGTACCTTTGGTGAAGATCGATAATGACCCAGATGGTGTGGCATGAGTTGGAATCGACACCGATTGGTATTCTGTTACCTTTGCAGAATTCTATCTAGGTCCACCACTTCCTTCGTTTGAGGAGGTTCGTGTTCGTCCATTGTGTTTGGAAAGCGAATGCTATAACAATCTCCGTTTCACTCTCACCGATCAAAGGGCTTGTTTGGATTGCGACCTGGTTCCTTGTGCCGAAGTTGAGCACAGAGTTTTTGTTATGGAGAGTGCAGGTTTTGTATTTGCTAGGCCTCCTTTGCTCACGCATCTCTGAAAATATACGGTTTCGGCATTCGAACAAAAGAGATGCTTTCTTTAATAAATTCGTTGCAAAGAGCAACTGTTGCCGCGGTACAAATTTAAGGTCAGGTCTACTTCCGATGTGTATCGGTTTTGCCAGACAAGTCGCTTCATTCGGCTTTTCTAGACCGTTTGTGATGATGATCACGATCAAGGTCGTCACGATGGCTTCGAGACCGGCTTCTGTCACGTATTTTGCAGCAGTCTCTGTGGCTGACGTACCAAAGATCCCTGTTGCTGTGGCTACTGCTGTTTTGGTCATGGCCGGTACTGCTCTAATGGAGCACGTCCGTCGTAACCTTGAATGTGAACGTCTGATAAGACTCAGACCTTCGTCAGTCACTATAGATGACGACTCTGAGCTTTTCGGCGTTAAAGTTGCCAGATGTTTTGATATGGAATGATTCGGTGACACATCTTTTGGACTGAGAATGGGTTGTGGATAAGACATCGGTGCTTGTGCAGCGTTTGTTGCTGTCGAGGTTCAGTCGTGTAGACTGCGGTTGCAATTTTCACTGTCCTGTTTTGGTTGACGGAACGCACTTGCGTGGAATCAGGACCGGCCAAGCAATATTTTTTTCTCAGGGTCTCCGTCAAACTTTCATCCATGTAAACCACCATGGTTTGCTCTCTAATCATGCGGATGAATCTCTTCAGATAGGTACTGAGCTCTCTGTCTTAGGTCGTAGGTCATCCAATGGCATGTTCACTATTGCCTTGACGAATTTCACCAGTTTTTTTTAACTTGACAGCTTTAAGTTTTGCACGGTTTTTTCTATCCAGTACTTTTCTTCCTAATCAGAGTAGGTAAGATGTACTGCCCCTCCGTAGTGCTGTATGTCCTTGAAGTTTGGATAGCCATCCGAAGGATCATGCAGGGCCTGAAGTAAACTGTTTTTAATGAGCTCGGCTCTCATCGATATCTGATTTCAGAGAGTTGCAATTGCGAGTAACCATTTTTGTCGATTGTACTATATCCGCTCATTAGCGACTTAGCTGTGCCTATGCGTTTTGAAGCAGTTCTTGTTGTGGGGTGCTTACAGCACAGCGATTCCGTTCGGATGCACTGTATGCATCTTTTTGTTGTTCACTGCTCTTTGGTTAGTTCAGTTCTTTTTTGAACAACTCGGAATAGGCCTCATACGAATGTGGTGCGCCATTGCGTTTTGCATACACTCTCTACTTTCTCCTGACTATTCCTATCGTCGTCAGAGACATGGATGAAGTTGAAAACGCTTATATTCCTTGATGAATTCTAGAAGGTTTATCAGTTTCACCAGGTCGATTTCATTTGGGGTTAAGTTGAATGCCCCAAGTTTATTTCATCTTAGCGACATATACAACGGGCAAACACAAGTAAAGTGAATATCTGTCTCCTTTTCTAAGTCTTTTCTGCAAATAGGGTCAGGATTAAGGGTATGGTGTGCATATTTTTATTTGAAAGGTTATGACTTGTTAGCACATTTTGGGCATGTTGTTCAAATGAAAGTGACCAATATGCCAACAAAAACCGGGTCTCCACATACATAGAATCAAACAAATTTCTTAGTGGAAATCTATTTACGACATATGAGCAAAAATCGTTGGGTTAGTTGTTAGATGGCTTTTTTATTTGAACAAAATGCCCTAAATGATAAGTAAAAATCATTCACTGAAATAGAAAAAATCGTTGTTAGTTTTACTCAAATTGTATTTGAATTCTTGTCGCGAAAAATTCTACATCAGTTTATTCACAACGTGGTGTCGATCCGATGATCCCACTGATTCGGTTTAAAATCGTAATTTGCAATTGAAGCTCTCGAAGAAATAAAGGAATGCCTCCGTGAAGATTTGGTCAAGAAAGAGATAGTACGCTAACTCCGTCAAGAATCGAAAGGCAATGTTTCTCTCAGAGAATTTGCGAATTGGAGTAAGGAAACGGTTATGACAATTAGTTATGTTTACTTGCGTGATGTAAAAAACAGATGACACAAAAAAAAATGGTAAAAAAGATCTAAAAAAAACAATATAAATTAATTCCAACGGAAAAATACCAATTTTGTCAATAAACGAAAATACACTGTCATGCGATGTTCTACCGAAAATTAATCTCTGACCACAAATGGAAATGAAACGAGAACCGAACTAACACCCGAATGTCTAATTCAAAGAATAAGTTGCGGAAAATTGATGGGATTTCGATTTAAAGAACCATCTCTGTATTTGCTGTCTGAAAAAGAGTGATCGGATATCGAAATGAAGAAAGAAAAAAAATTGCAACTTACAAGACTGCAACAAATATCATCATTCTCTTTTGCATAAATTGATCGTCCCAAATGGTGGTGCCGAAAATATTTATGATAGCGATAAGTCAATCCAAACAACATCAAAAGCTCTGTTGCGCGTTGAACCAGTGATATAATCGGGTCCAAAAGCAAATGTCATGACATATGCCTTGATCAATGAAGGTTCAACGACAACCCTTTTGGATGAATAGAGTGCTGAACAACTCGGTTGGAAAGGTCCTAATGTGCCATTGTCATGCCAATGGCTCAACAAAGTTAAGAAAAGAAAAGTTTTTTTGTTGAAAAACATCCGTTCAAAAATTCTTATTGGTCAAGATAATGCTCAGCATAGCTCGCCAAATAATACAACGGTATGGCCGAAGCCGAACGGAAAAATTAATGGCTCAAATGAAAATGCAATTAAACCAGTTTGCATTTACATACTACACAAGATCAACTGTTGCATGATGATCATATCAAGCAGTATCTTAAAACTGAAGATTTTGAAATCAAAATTGTTAGTAAAATTAATCAGTCCAAAATAGAGAAGAAA
>JANTEX010225592.1:0-13695 GCA_024741295.1 Macrocera vittata
ACTGGCTTAACAGCAGTAAAGAGGCTACCGCAATCTCGCTTCGATTTTTTTTATTATTTCCACTAATTGAAACTAAGCCAGTAATTGGATAGTGTGTCGCCTATAAGAGTACAGTTGATTGGATATTCTTCTGGACCGATATTGTTAATTGGAACCGTTGCTGTCTAATCAATTGACTGATTGAAAAAATTTACTAAGACGCACTGAGTACATTACTCGTGTACACAAGCTTAAGTACTTAAGTGAATCCACTTAAAACAATACTTAAATACTAAATATACTCTAGTACATGCACTCTTAAGTACATTTCAATATACTTGTAAAAGTTTTGATGTACTCAAAGTCTTGAGTACTTTAAAAGAATACTCGAACCCATAGGTTTTAAGTGCTATTTTAAAGTACACATGTCGAGCTCAAATCACATCGTTCTAACTTTTCGAAGGCATTAATGGAACTATTTTTTTCGTTACAATAAGTCCCTAGTTTAATTTGTGACTTATCAGCATGTACACTATTGTCTGGAAAATTATTGTGCAAATAAGTCACAAGATTTCATGATTCTCACTTCTCTTCTGAAATTATTTTCATACTTTGCAGAAAATTCAGCCATTTCTCGTAAAATATCATTCGATACTCCAAACCGATTCAACACCTATTAACTATCATCTCACCAAAAATACGCCCTAAAAGTTTTAGCAAAACCGTCCCGTTTCGAGAACCGTGTGCCATTTGTGTTGTTGTCCGAAAACGACACGTTTTCGTATTGTTCATTGAATCAAATTTCTAAACACAAACAGTCAAACAATGATCTTCATTAATTTTTCGTTTCGATTCCACGGTCCTCCTTACTCTCAAGAAACACTTGACCCAACAAAAATAGTCAACCGAACACCATTTTTCATTTCCTTCTCTAAAGCATAACTTTTATGTTTCCCAATTGCTCGAATCAATTTACGTTCATGGTCGCGACAACCTCTTAAACACCTAACTACCAACCTGCAAGCATACTGGGGCCGTGGCGACGTCTCTGGCGTACTGATTGTAGTCACAATACCATTGTTCGCTTGGCTGACAACCGTAACCGTTTGCTGTTGTTGCTGCTGATGGTGGTGCTGCTGTTGTTGCTGCTGTTGCTGATGATGCTGCTGCGTCTGTATATGCTGCACATGTTGTTGTTGTGGAGCCTGTTGCTGAACCTATACCAAACGCGCACACACACGCACAAAGAAACAAGAAAGAAAGAAAAAAATCTGATTAAACGCTACGCTCATACGTGTACACACCTCAAATTCTCTGTACCACTTGTATTTGCGTTGCCTGCTGTGTATGATGTTGTTGTTGCTGTTGCGACGCTGTCGTTACAATGGCATTCGTCACAATTGTATTGGCCGAATTCGGATTCAGGCCACCGTGCTGTATGCGATTGTGTTGCGTGAGTTCAGCTTTCGTGCGATAACCCTCGCCGCATGCCGTACACGGATACGGTTGATCGCCCGTATGCATTCTGTAAAGGAAAACAAAAAAACACATAAAACATTTGAAATAAAACGTGTCTCCGAAAACCCTGTCATGATTTGCTTACCTCATATGAGCCACCAACGTTCGTTTCTGTAGAAATTCTTTGCCGCACACCGTACATGAGTGCGGCACACGACCATGTATTCGGCCATGGTTGACCAATTGAAATTTTCGTGGAAACGTAGCCCCACAATCGGAGCACACAAACGGATTCACTGATCCATGAAAACGTGAATGCATGACCAAATGGTTTTCTTGTGCAAAACTTTCGCCACACTCTTCGCAAACAAACGGTCGCTCGCCGGCATGGAACTTGCTGTGTGTGACTAGGTGTCGTTTCAGTGGAAACGTTCGACCACATTCCTGGCACACAAACGGTCGTTCACGGCTATGCACACGTGAGTGCGTCAACAGATGATGCTTCAGCGTAAAACTTTTCTTGCACTCATTGCACTGGTACGGTCTGTCGGTAGAGTGCAACAACAAATGCGTATTCAAACAGTGTTTGTGTGCAAAACTTTTGCCACAATGGACGCAAACGTGCGGCCGTTCACCGGTGTGGACGCGTGCGTGCGTCGTCAAATGGTGTTTCAGCAGAAATGATTTGCCACACTCTTCGCAAGCGTACGGACGCTCTTTCGGCATTGACGATTCGGGATCGTGCTTGTTCTCCAGTTCGTCCTGGTCAAGTTCGAGCTCAAGTTCGTGCTCGTGTTCGTCGTCGTCAACCGGATGCAAAACCTCTTCTTTCGGATCGATTTCCATGTTTGGGTCCAGTGTGCAAGGGGTTTGTTGATTGGAATCGTCACCGTCGTCGAGGCCCTGAATGACTTTCTGTACCTGCACTTTGATGCCTTCGTGAATTAGAAAGTCTAGAAACGGACGAGGAATGAGAGATTACAATTTAAATTGAATGTGGAAAAACAGTTTTCAGGTTGGAATTAGTTATAGATAAACGAAGGGGGTGATTCATAATTTGTTGAAAAGTCTGAAATTGTCGGACCATTGCCTCTGAAATACAAAATCTTAGTACTTCTGGGCAAATAAACGTTGCTATTGGAAACCGTTCCTAAACAACCCATGAATACGAAAACCTAGTTGATTTGATGAAATATGAAACCCGTTTAAACCCCAGTATACGAAACCTTGACACTTATATAATCGTGACATGTAATAGTGTGGTGTACAAAAACTATACATTGTTATTGCTATACAAAACATTGGTATCTGATGTATCCTTTCATGAAACCTTGATATATAAAAAATTAAAACCCTGGTATATACCGTGACATAATAAATCTCAGCATTTAAAACCTTGGCATAAAACCCTAGTCTATGAAATCCTGATTCTTGCTCCATGCATAACCTTGGTGTTCAAAACCCTATCACATAAAACCCTGATATATGAAAACGTGTTATATACTCTGGCATAACAAATCTTGGCATGAAGCTTTGGTATATGAAACCTTAGTATATGAAACCTTAGTATATAAAACCTTGATTTACAAATCAGGGTATAGAAAATTCTAGTGTGCAACACTGTGGTATATGAAACTGAGGCATAAAGCGTTGTTTCATGCTATTCGAAATCTGATTTAGAAAACCTTGTCATGTAAAACCTTGAAACAAAACCTTGTTACATAAAAGACTGGTATATAAAACCTTGGTATATTAATCCTGCTGTATAAAACCTGGTTTACAAAACCCTGTTACATCTACTCCGGACATATGAAATATTGGTGTAAACCGTGCCCTACTAAATTTCGACATCTATAACCTTGCCCTGAAATTCTGGTATATAATATCCTTGTATATCAAACACTGGTGTATAAAACCTTAGTATATAAATCCTGGTATATAAAATCCTGTTATATGAAATTCTGTTGTGTAAAACTATGACGTATCCAACTTTGACACATAAAAAGCTGCTCCTTGCGAGATGGCGAACCCTGTCACATGAAACCCTGTTATATACTCTGGCATGCAAAACCTTTACATGAAACTTTGGTATATAAAAGTCTGTTATATGAAACCTTGGTTTAAAGGTCCCAGTACATAAAATTCTGATGTATCAAATCGGTAAATATTGTTGCTCATAAAACGTTGTTGCCTGCTATTCGAAACTCTGGTATTTGAAACCCAGTTCCATAAAACCCTAATATATGCAACATTGGCCCATAAAACCTGGACATGATATCTTGGTATTTTAAACCTAGGTATACAAATCTTGGTACATAAATCGTCGTGTATAAAACTCCGCCATTTCATACTTTGACACATGCAAAGCTGTTCCTTGTTATGCAAAACCCTGTTTCCTGAAACCCTGGCACATACCATGTCCTAATAAATCTCGACATTTAAAACTTGACATAAAATCCTGGTACATGAAACCCTGGTGTATAAAACCTTAGTATTTGAATCCTGGTATGAAAAATTCAGGTATGTAAAAACCCAGACAACTCTAACACATGAAACGCTGACCTTCCTAAGCTAAACCCTGATATTGAAAACCCTGATAAATACTAAAATCTGATAATTATCGTGGCATAATAAATCTAAAAATGTCAACAACAAAAAAGCAGCACGTGAAACCTTGACATGAAACCCTATCGTATGCTATTCTGACACATTAAACGCTGCTCCTTGTCATTCAAAACACTGGTATTCGAAACCTTGGTACATATATATCTCCATAAAAAATTTCGGCAAATAAAAACTTAAAATTAAATCCTCGCATATTAAAACCTGGCATATGAAACTGTACATGTAAAACCTTATTATTCAAAACTCTACCAATAATAAATCTTGGCATGTAAAAACCTGTGATATAAAATCTTGGTATGTGAAACCCTGGTATATCTTGTATAAAACGCTGACTGTATGAAACATTCACACATGAAACACTGCTACTTGCTACGCAAAACCCTAGTATTTTAAACCCTGGTATAAAGTCATTTCAACGCGTTGACCTTTTTTACCCAGCCCTAATACGTAATGCTAAAACTGCTCAGTTTGTATACGAAAAACTAGTACATGAAACGATGATCCCACCTTCCAAAAACATACATAGCACCGAATAAACAGAAAAATAAATATGGAAAATATCAAATGCCATCTCTCTATTTAAAATCGTCATCACTACACTATGGATAATTTGACAGACCAATTGTGAACCACCACTTCTTTAATCTTCATTCAAAAAGCCCATTTTATGTACGGACTCAACTTCGTACCTGCATGATGTCCATCCGATGTCGTAATTGTTGTATGATTTTGATGTTGCTGATGGGTTTGCTGCTGTTGCTGTTGTTGTTGCTGCTGCTGCTGTTGTTGTTGAGCGGCGGCAACTGCACGTTTCATCATAATTTCATTACATTCTTCAACAGTTAATTGCAATGTACCAATCGGACTACTGACGAATGACGCTTTGCTACCGGTTGTCGTAAGCACGGTTTTTGAGTCCAGTATCCCATTGGCTAAAGAATGATTAGATTGATCTGATTGGTCTTCGATCAGAACAAAATTCGTTCGTTTTTTTTTTCGGTTATGATTTGTCCGCACACAGCAATCAAAACAATAACATTTCAAAACGGGAAGAAAATTGAGGGTAACCAAAAATTCGAAATCAAAAAATAAAAAATAAAAAAGAGGGGAATATGTTAGTTATGTGTTCAAATAGATTATCTGTTTTTAAGTATTTGTTTTAAGAAAAATAAAAAAAGGAGGAGAATTGTTGTGTCATGCAGTTTATATATTTATATTCACAATTGTTCTGATTCAATATATAGGTACTTTTTATTTATTTTTTAATTTTACAATTATTAAATGTATTTCAAATTTAAATTAAAACTAAATCAGAATAACCATGAATAAAAATGTGTGTACTATATATGTGCAGTTTAAGATTTACAATGGATGGGTTATTCACAATAATATAATTTTTGAGAGGAAATCATTATCGACAGAAGATTGTGTTCAAATGGTAGATGTATGTGTAGTAATTTTTCTTAGGGGTGCATGTGTGGTATTAATTTTGGATGGTTGTTTTAAAGATTTAATTCTCATTTTAGCAGTGTATGAACAAAAAACTAGGAAATACAAAAATAAGCGAGGAAAGGGAAGCAAGAAAATGCACAAAAAATAATTTCAAACATAATGATAATCACACGTAAAGAAGAATATACAAATAAAAGTTCACTTAAAATACATACTCAGTATGGTGTCGTGTTTTTTGTGATGCGATACAGCTGATGCAGCACCGCCAGTTGTAATAACGCGAAAATTACTGTGGAATTTATTAAACATTTTAATTCTTAATTATCTGGTAGGAGATTTGTTTTTGTTATATAATCAAGAGTTTAATTTTAGTTGATATCGAAAAAATAAAGAAAACTGAAGAATATAGAAAGTGTTATCTTAAGATATTCTTTTAAAAAGAGCGTTCTGATGCACATTAGTGGCTTATTAAAAGAGATGGAGTTGTACTCTTTTGCAAGCATTCTTTAAGAAGTGCGATTAAATATAGTTTAAAGAAATCTTAAATAAGAATTTAAATTGGATTTAAATCTTAACGAAGCAAACTTAAAGAAAGCTTAGGTTAAACTAAGTCTACTACTTCAATTTTTTTTTCTTTTATAAGAAGACTTAGAGATTGTTTGAAGAAATCTTTTATAAACACCCGGCTTTTATATACATGGCTTTTATAAAAGAAAACTTAAAATTTTCTTTAAAAAACTTGTCTTAAAATATTGTTCCAAGAAATCTTGAATAAGTCGTTTACAAAAAAAAGAGAAAAAATCGTTCTTATAGAAGTGAACTTAAAATATTTCTAAAGAACTATTTTCTAATCATTCTTGGTTTCAAAGCCTTTACATGTGAATCAATTCGCGCCGAAAAATCGACAGTTTCCTATGTGTGTAATTTGGTGTAATTTCTTGGACATAGAAGTGTGTCGGTCGCCCCAGTAGGGACGCTTTGTCAGATCGATTTGAAATTTGGCATGGATTTAGTGCCAGCATACCAGATTTAGTACCCACACAAAGTTTTATGGGAAAAACATAAAATTGGGCTAAACCGATCATCAAATTGAATTAAAACGTGGTTTTAATACTATTTAGTACAACAGGACTTGATTTAGTACCTTAGACTCAGAAGACATATGTATGCCAAAAAAATTTAGAAGATCCTTTGTAGGCTAATATTTATAAATGTTGTACCGCACAGCACATGCACCGATCGTTCCAAAACATGTTCATAGATTTAGTATCCATTCATGAGTATTTAGTACCGGAGTGGACGATTTAGTACCAGAAAGATAATATCACCAACGTTTAGTCCCGACTACGCGTGATTCTTTAAGGTACTAATATAAGTACTGCGGTACTAAAGAGTACTAAATGAGTACTAAATCCACGTCAAGTTTTAACTCAATCAAAGTATCCCGGCTGAGTGACTGACACCATTGATAGAGCTTTTTATAACACAACTATCTCATCTATAAATCAAGCAGGAACGACTCAAGGTATCAGTGAAGGGGAAAATTTAGCCACACACTATGAATTAGGCTTGACCACCAGAAGCATATAAAGATAAGATGTGCTGGCCTAAAGAAGCTAGGATCTCTCGTTTAAAAGTCGATTCTAACTTTGATGCCTGCAGACCAAAGTTTGAATATCGCCGATATCTTGATTTGCCTCGACACTCTGATGATGATTCAAAATCGATACGTGAGCTTTAGTTTCAACTTTGACACCTATGAAACGTTGTGACATATGAAACCTGCAAGTCGATGAAAAAAATACACAAAAAGTCGAAAAACAGTCCAGTTTGGACGGTCGCAAAGGGGCAATTAGGGTTAGCATTTACTGTCGTGTCAAAAGTTTATGATTTTTTGAAAACTTCGAATTTTAAAAATAGAAGCCCAACATTTTTAAAAATGGCTTATGGTTTTTCTTATTTATATAATTTAAAAAAAAAACGTCAGTGGCTCACAACTTCCAAACGTGGTTCGCAAATGATTTCTTCTGTAAGGCGCACAGGGGAGCCGAAAACTGTAAAAAAACATTTTGTTTTTTCTGGGGTAAACTTTGGAGGTGAACTGCTTAGCTCCCTTATGCAGTAGCGCAAACATTTGCTTGGCTTTTAAATTTCGCGGTCTTCAGCTTTAAAATGGCGTTTTCCGTTACGCCGTGGAGTTAGCCGATCTCTCAATCGATATGTCAAAACTTTTTTTTTTAAGTTTTTGCGATTTTCAAAGTACATAATTAATTTTTAATGAAATTTGAAAGTTTTGAAAAAAAATGTTTTCAGACTACAGCTAACCTTTTGGGATTAACAATTTGCTGGGAATAAAGTTGGAACCTTCGACTCCTCTAAATTGAAGAAAAAATGACGTGAAAAATGAGAACAAATTTGTCATTTCGAGGGGGGAGGCTACCGGATAAAATGGGACCGATATCAAAAATCGTAGTATACTTTACCCTGGAATCGTCCTTTGGCTTGCCAACGATACCTTCAGTTTGACTGAGAATTCAGCATCTGAATGTAAAGTCCCGAGAAAAAATTCAGTTTTTCGAAAAAAATGATTTAAAAAAGACTATTTTTATCCGAACTATCCAAAATCGACTTATGGGGATAAAAGCAGGCCTCAGAAAGGCCAGAGGTCGCGGAACATTATGGGGGTGAAAAATGATCGAAAATTGGTGTAAAGTCACTTTATTCGAAATTATCCGGCTGGGATATTTTTTCCGGGTGGGATAAAAAGTGCCCATAGGACCGTGGGTGCTAAACTGTAACCCTAATAGTTATCCGGAAAAGAAAAATTCAAAAATGTTTTTTTCCTTAAAATTTATTATCCTGGGATAAAATGTGTCGAATTAGAATACATTTTGGATAGGCCGGGATAAGTGGTAAAAGTGTTGGAAAGATGTTGGGTACCTCAGGAGAGTTGATTCGTGTAAAATTTTGGTCCAAACATGAGCCTGGATAAAATTATCCCAAATTATTCGGCTGAGACAATCCGGGATAATTTTAAAAAATCGGGCTTCTCAAAACCTTTAACAGTACCCATGTACCGTTTCTGAGATATTGGCGAAAAACATGAAAAAGGGGGCTCTCAACCTATGAGTCGCGAGCCATTTATTTCCCGATTGTTATTCCCCGCGCAGGGGTTCTTACATGCATAGTCAAATTTTTTTTGGTGGCTATACGGGCATCCCTTATAGGTAGGAAGCTATCCGGAAAAGAAAAATGCAAAATGTTTTTTTTTTCTTAACATTCATTAGCCTGGGATAAAATTTGTCGAATTGTGATACATTTTTGGATGTGTCGGGATAAGTAGTAAAAGTGCTGGAAACTGATGGGTACCGCAGGAGAGTTATCGTGTGAAAAATCGGTCCAAACATGAGCCCGGATAAAATTATCCCAAATTATTCGGCTGGGATAATCCGGGATAAATTTAAAAAATCGGGCTTCTCAAAACCTTCAATATTTTCCATATATACCCTGTCGCTATCTGCCACCGTTTCTACGATATTGGCGAAAAATATGAAAAAGGGGACTCTCAACCTATGGGCCACGAGCTATTTATCCCTGATTGTTGTTTCCCGCGTAGGGGTTCTTACATGCATAGTCAAACTTTTTTTGGCGCCTATACGGGCATTTTATGGGCTGTCAAAAAGTGCGATTTTCGGCCAGGAGCTCGTAACTTTTTCCGGCAGTCCGCTATCAAAGCGGTCCGTTTGGTCAAAAGTTGCGCGTCAAGTCGGCCGACTTAATGAGGGTAGTAAAAGCTTTATTGTAGAACTACTTAGTGTGTACATGAGTGAGTATACAAAATACTATGGAAAATCTCCGCTACTGCAAAAAATCCGAAAGTGTCCCTACTCACATTATAGAGAAAACGATACAAAGCCGCGCAAAGAAGTTTAAATCAATTTCAATTTCAAAAATACCACTCTTCGGCTAGTAAATGTGGTATTCGGTTTGAAGGTTGTTTCTAAAACTTTTCAGATGCAGTGAAGTTTTAATGTATACAGGAATGCTGGCGTGGAATTCGTCTCAAGAGATAGCAAATAATTTAGGATAGTTGGAGGCAACGTTAACATTTTTTTTTAATAAAAAATCTTTTTAGTTTTTTAACATCAGCATATTGCTTGATCCGCGGACTTGGATGGTATGTGATTTTATGGATCGCGATACTGCTTCATAGATCTTTGTCCTTTATTCACGAATGTGTTCTACACGGAGTTTAAAGCCATTTTTTCGGAGCCAAGTTTCACTGCTAAATGTTTGTTTAGAGATAGGTTGTATGTTAGCTGGATTCAAAATTGTGTATTAGATCTTTAGTAGAAACGTTTCATACATTTCCTCCGCGTGAAAAAAAAACCGTTCGTTAAAAAAGGTTATGTGTTTGGGTCGTTTTTTCGGCCTAAATTGAGGTGCCCTGGCCGAACGCGGCCCGCAATCGAAAAATGACCCTCAATCCGAAAACCCTATGATACTAAGCTAAACCGTCTGAGGGTTAAACAAAATTAGAAAACTTCTCCTGATTATACATGCCTCTAATAAAAAAATGGTCCCATATCTGTATGGAGAAAGATAAAAATCGTTCGCCCATTCCTCCTAAACAACGACCCCAAAAAAATCGCGACCCCAAATCATCCTTGCCCACAGTATCCCTAACAATCGCGTCGAAGACACCAAAACTATCCCGACGTTTCCCACCGTTATAAAAAAAAAATTACCAAACTTTTTCAATTTTTGACCTCCAGTGGCTCAAAACTTCTAAACGCGGTGCGCTATCGAAAAACGGTCTATAGCAAAGAGTTGGTCCCGTCGAGTTTTAAACACCCAGGCATTGAAAAAATGAAAATCTACTTTCTGATTTTACATTCGATTTTTCGCATTTTTGTTGTTTGAACTTTTAGAGAACTGCATGGACAGACCACGGCTCGGCCCGTGGAGCCTATGGGCCGAGCCGAGCTTTAGTAAAATCTGTATGAATGATTTAAAAATTCTCTAGATTATATAAACAAACGTTTAGCCACAGTTTCTGGAACTCTTTGATCCATATACATCAGAAATACTGAGCTCGGCTCGGCTCAACCCGCAAATCTGCGGTTCGAGTCGAGCCGAGCTTTGTGGGCTTTTAAGAGCCCGCGGGCTTTTTGCGGGCCTATTTGCGGGGCCACGGTGTTCATTCGAGCTCTCCTAGTTTTACAATTTTGTTAGGGTTAAGAAATTAAGAAAAAGCTCGTCTTTCGGCGGGCCGATCCGAGATTGCAGTTCTCTAATATGAATTAAGTTTTTTTTTATCAAAAATACAAACTGAAAGATAAGTCGGAACAAAAAATAAAAAAAACTTACCTCTGAGTGGTTGCTTGTGAAAATGGTTCATTGACGACAAACATTCGCCGTACAACACCTTTATTCGTATGCGTTATTGCACCTTTAACATCCTTTTGCACAGTAATACTGCCAGCGTCGGTTAACTGCAAGTAGGGCATCTGATGAAATTTCGTAGTGTGTGTGTATGGTATTGGTGTAGTAGTAGTAGTAGTAGTAGTAGTAGAAAATGATGACGATTTTTATTTTTTGAAAATATGGTTTTTAATTTATTTTTTCGATATTCGGGCACACAGGTTGGTGGACACATACATAAGGCACAAGTCGATGAGAAAACACGGAAATAAAAGAAAAGAAAAAAAGTTCCATGTAGTTAATCGTTTTTTTTTTTTTTTTTTTGTAAATAAATATAAAAATAAATAAAACTTAGAGTATAATATTATAAAAATAGTGTTGTGTGTTAATAGTTAGTGTTAAATTTTGATATAACAATAATAAGTATAGTAACAAAAAAAAAGCATCTAATCGATAGAATGTTGAAGTCGAAAAACCGTAAAATCATAAGGAACTTATTCTCCAAATCTCTTGTTGCAAATATTACAGATGAATTAACCCATATAGACAATAACACAATTTCAGTAGACAGAGGCCAGACAGAATATCAGCTGATTCTATTCAGAATCTATATATGTATTGTGTAAAAACATAAAACACCTATATTGTCAGACGCATTTTAGAATAAAATGTGTGTGTACCATTCAAAAATAAATAAATGTACATAGCGCGCGTTCGTAACTAGACAAACACCCAGAAAGAAGAATAACACAGAAAGTGTATCAATAGTCACACATGAGTACTTAAATGTCGTCATATACATATATACATATACGGAAAATCCACTACAATGAACAATCTCTAAAAGAGGAATTCCATCAATGTGTTACATACAAAAATCTTATCTTCATTCAACAGTTAACATTTATATTTATACAAAAATCACCACCGCATTTTGCCATCATCATCATTATCATCGCACAATCATCAACAAAACACGTTATCATTGACCGTCGCGCCGCGCCATCTCTACCATGTATGTAAGTTTTGACACATACCGTGTATAGACAACGCAACACCATACCACCAATGATAATATACACAAGAAAAACAAGCCATACTAGGATAAAATTCTACTTATAGATAGGGAATTGAATCTATATATGTATATGTGTTTCCTAAAAATGATTTCCTCACGGTGCATATATATATATATAGAACTGCGCTGCGTGTCAATACAATGTATTTTGGAGGGTATATCCTATCCGTTGCATTTTGTTGTATGGTAGTGTTAAAGTTTTGAAAATGCGTGGTGAGAAACACAACACTCGCACATATTTATAGCATAAATATGTTCACGGGGGGCTTTTCCACACACATATTTACCCAGCATTATGTTAAATAAATATACATATGTAGCGGGATGATGTGTATATGATCACACAAATGTGAATGTACTTATTGGTACATGCATACTTATATGATCCGCTATTTTCTCTTTCGCTCACAAAAGAAATTTTCCTCAAAATGCTTGTTTTAAAAAAAAAAAATAATAATACCGCGTGGAATTGCTGCTACATGTACGATATATCTATATGCATTCGTATAACATTGCAATTACCACATGTGTGTATATTTCACATTGTCAGCCATGTGCATAATCGTAACTAACATATCTTCATCAGGAACACAACTATTATATAACATAACATAACAATTATTAACTCGCATGAAAGTTGTGAATGTATAATTTATAAACGTATATATCAATTTAAATGTAATTAATGTTGGTGTATTTTCGAATGCAAATAGAAGTTTCGGTTTTGAATATTGGAACTGTCCAAGTTGGCAATCATTTTTTTTGCCGTGTGGCGCCTTAGCGTCTTTTTTGTACCTTTAAGAAGAATCTGTTGCCAATCTACTGGTTTGTGTCTCAGAAATATTGGATCATGCCTCAGTAATATTTAGTTTTAGAAATCTAGCACATAAACTGAAAAATCAATCTTAGCGTTACGAAAAACAACAATAATACCGACAATAATTATCGATATCCAAAATATATCGATAAACGATAATTATCGATTACTGCTAATTATCGATTATCGATATTACAGCATAAATAGCTTAGTTGAGCAAAAAAAAGGTCAAGAATTTTATTTTATTTAAATTTATTTTAATAATTCATTTACTCAATCTTTTTTCATTCATTTAAATTTGTAGTTTTTATTTAAATTTATTTTATTCTGTTCAATTATAGTTTTTCTGTAAACTATTAGCATTATTGTACTTAATTTAACTTTAAATGTATTTTCTTTTGAATTGCTTTATTAAATTATTGAGTTAATATTTTTTTGTTTTTTACTTCATCTATTTTGTGTTTTATTTAAATTTAATTCCAAAACACAAAATTGTTTTTAATTTTTAAGAATTTATTATTATTTTTGTTAATGTATTATATTTTTAATTAAATTTAATTTATTTCTTTTAATTTGATTTAAATCTATTTTATTTCATTTTATCTTATATTATATATATTCACTTTCTTTACTGATTTTTTATATATTATTATACTATGAAAACCGACCGACCGAATGGCATAATGAGTAGATCACTCGCTTTCGGCGTGGTAGGTCTTAGTTCGAAACCTCCACACAGAGTTTTTTTTTCAAAGTATTTAATAAATTTGAATTACAAATTATTTGAACCGAATTCACTGTTTTATTTTATTTACTTACAGTGGTGTGCAAAATAATAAGCGTGTGAACTAAAAATATTTTT
>JANTEX010225703.1:0-12549 GCA_024741295.1 Macrocera vittata
TTGAAATCTTGAAAACTCATTGCAATCTTGAAATTTCATTAAAATCTTGAAAACTCATTGAAATCTTAAAATCTCATTAAAATCTTGAAAACTCATTAAATCTTGAAATCTTGAAATTCCATTGAAATCTTGAAATCTGCGAAATTCCTTCAAAATTTTCACTAAAATCTTAAAATTTGATTGAAATCTTATTCAAAAAATTGTGAAATTACATTTAACTGTAAAAAAAGACTGAAATCTTGAAATTTTTTGAAAATTCCATTGAAATTGCGTTGAAATCTCATTCGAATACTATTAAAACAAAAGCTTGTCTGGATATATTCAAACCGTTTAATTTAGTTTACGTTTCGTTTGTTATATCTTTTAGATCTCATTGAGTTCTCATCGAATCTCAACTATACTCAAAATTTCATTAAAATCTCATCAAATCTGGAACCTTAAAAAATCACTTACCGATCACATTGTTGAATAATCCACTGTTCCAATAAAATCACATGATTTTCTGGTCCTAAATAAACTTCAATGCATATCGGATCGCCTCTCGAAAACACAGACACCAATTGTCGATAATGAATTTGCCAACGATAACACTATAAATAGGAATGTAACCCATCAATTATTTACAATACCAAACAACGTCCGTCTGCAAACTTACATTCTCATCTGAAACCGAACAAAAATGTTCCTCAAAATCCAGCAGATCACCGCCAATAGCCGTTTCGACCAAACTGCCACATCCTTTCACCAAACCGATTCGCTTCAAAAACTGTTCACAATGCGGTCCATGCTGTTTCATGGCCATCGTCGTTGCCGCACACGTTGTCTGCTTCATGTTTCGATCTCCACCGCCGATTGTCGAACAACTACCACCAGCCCCGCCACCAATTTGTTTCTTTTTCAAATTCTCCGCAAACTGAGCACTAATTTTCGATGCAATTTGACGAGACTGTTGCGTTATCGTACCGGATGCCGTTGTCCAGGCTTCGACCGTTTTCAATAGGCCGTGAGTTTTGTTGAACGAACGTGGAGTGGTTTTCAGGCAAGTGGTGGCCAACGATTGCAGTGAACTGAGAACATTGCCTTCGTTCAATTGTTGTTGTTTCTTGTAAATCATTTCCAGTTCTTCGTCTGAATCATAGGTGGACGACTGGGCCGAACTGCTGGACGCCAACGATACGGTATGCTTAACGGATTGATGTCGATTGTGCGAATGGAGATGGGTCGGTTCATGATGATCCGGTGCCGTGGCAGTAGATGTGCTGGGCGACGAACGCAGTAACAATAGTTTTTGACGTAAACGTTGAATGTGCTGAACGGTATCTTGCGGCAATGCGGCAGCCGTAAAAGCGGTTGTAGAAGATGCGGCAATAGCTGTCGAACCACCGGTGGCTCCGGTCACATGCTTATGATGATGCGGTGCCGATGTGGACGGATGCGAAGATGCTGTTGCGACGGCGGCTGCTGCCGCCAATGTTGCCGGCAAATAGGTGCTGCTATTGCTATTGACAACTGGAATTTCTGGTACATAATCGTCGTCGCACAGAGGTCGACCCTCGAGAACGAGCGACGCAATACCAATGGATATGGAAAAAGCCGGATTGCTGGGTGAAAGCGAACTGCCACTATGCATCTGAAAAAAGGAAAAACATAAAATGACACAGGTCAGAACGCACATATGATATGATATGTTATAAATAAGTGTTGTAAGATGCGCAATTTAATGTATTATTTATAGATCAATAAAATTTATTTAGTATATTTAGTTTATTATGTCATTTGATAATTTAATTTTAAATATAATAACTATATATGTAATAAATCAGTCAACCTTATCACAGTGAGCACAGTCACTCCACTTCACAAAGTGATACAATCAATAAACCAGAGTTAACCGTAGCTCGAGTATTTATATAGAAATATTCAAATGGTTAACATATATAAGAAATGAGATCGTGTGTCGTGTTCTATATAATATAACTACTAGTACATATACAATTGTACATATTTTGTGTTTGAATTGGATAATTCTTATATGCATTTGTACATTGAACACATAAATATATAAATCTAATTTCAAATGCATTTCATAACTTGCACATAGAAACAATCAAATTTTAATGATGTATACCGTTTCGATATAAATGCAATATGGACAATGGCACACATTTTATACTGTAAAATATAGGTCAGTAACAGCATAATAGCGTCAAATTAATGATTAAGGTCCACTCGAAATGTAAGATAAATATTATCTTGAATGCAGTAAGTACATGTATACTTACCGCAAAAGAACAAAGCAGAGAATGTAATTTTCCAACGAACGGTTATGTGATATTCACTTTTTTTTTTAATTTAAATTAATTTAAAATGATTATCCCCCGCAAAAAATGTCGACGTTTACAAAAAAAATGTTAAAAAAATGTAGACTTTTGGCAAATTTAAAAAGTATATTTGAAAAAGGGAGTATCAATACTTTCTAAACTTGTCAAAAGTCGACAAAAAAAATCTTCATTTTTTAAATATCGACATTTGCATGTCACTAAATTTCGACTGCAGCAAGTATGTATACTTACCACAAAAAACAATGCAGAGAATTTCAATATCCAACGAACGTCTTACATTCATTTTTTTATTTATTATAATTAATTTAAATGGAAAAAAAATCTTTTAAATTTGAAAAATCAACACAGGCACTAGAAACTTAAGCACTTGTTACCAAAAGTGCGTTGGTGTTGAAAATGTAGATATCAATTAAAAATTGGCCTAAGTCGATAGTCGACAATTTGGCGAGATAAAAATGCCAACACTTATAAAATGTCGATTTTTTGTCGACTTTTATCGAATTTGGAAAAAGAATTATCAACGCTTTGCAAATTTGCCAAAAGTCGACAAAAAATCTTCATTTCTTAAATATCACATTTGCATCTCTCTAAATGTCGACTTATATATATTTATATATACACACATATATAAGTCAACATTTAAACATGTATATGTTTAGATAGAGAAACAGAAATTAGTCGGATGCATTCAGGAGTCATAAAATGCAGCAAATGGTTCGCCTAGATCACGTGTTATTTCCACAGTTTTAAGCTTACCCTGTCTGAAAATTTTTAAGTCGTATTTTTTGAGTGGTTTTTGTATTGAATTGAATAATAAACAAATCAATAATAGACTTTTGAAATTTAAAAAACTTTTCTCATACATCGATCAACTTTTTGAGCTTAGCAATTTTTGCTAACATAATTGCGTCCTGAAAAGGCTCTAAAAATGTAAATTTGCCCAAAAGAAGCCGTAATTTAAAATCTTCAAATTGTGGTCAATTTAAAAAGTACTCACGCTCTGATCCACAAATACGCTGAGATGTCTGCATAAAATGTTTAATCCTGATTTTATAAAACTCATAGTTGGTTTTTGACTGGTTTTGGGTAATAGTCGATTGATTAGAGTCAACATAGAGAGTACACTCGAGATGAAAAAAAGTAATTACACGGTTTGTTGGCACTCTATTATTGTATATAGTTGAGTCTAATTAGAATGTCGACATTTAAACATGTTTTGAAAATGTGTCGCTTCGATTGTCCAAAGGTTTATATCGTCCTAGAAGGCAGACAATAATGGAGTGAAATCAGTACCACCATTTTTCAGTCGGATGCCTTGGGAGCCGGAAAATGAAAATGTGTCTTTAGTGGCAAATAAAGTTAATTCCATTTTCTTCGGCTCGGAATGCCGAAGCTCAGCCTGCTCGAGGCCCTCCTAGATTTCCGGATTCACAGCTGCCTGGTTTCGAGTAGTCGAGTTTGGTTTTAGGGTACTCAACTTTCGGGTTTCCGAGTATCGGATCTCCGGATTTTTGAATGCACAGCTGACAGGCTTTGAGTACCCGTGTTTTGGGTTTTAGGTAATCAAATTCCGAGTTTACGAGTCTCGGGTTTCAGGTACCAGACTTACGGGTTTCGGTACCTTAATATCTGGTCTCTGAGTTATCAGGTTCAATTCAGCCACAGAAATTAAGCAGATCCAAAAAAAAATCATTGCTAAATTTTGAGCCCGATCGCATAAAAAAGGGTGTAATGATTCCTCCAGATCACACAACTGTCATATTATGTCTTTTTATAACAAAAAAGGCTGCTAAAGCATCCAGCAGATGGCAATGGCCAATATACCGGTCATTCAGAGTATATGTAATATGTATCAGAGATGAGATTCAACATCAACCATGTTTAATCCCTCCTCAAATATTTGCCTTAGGATAAAGTTCAGTTTAGTAACTACGTAACTATAGGGCGCGGGAGGAGGGAGAGATCAAAATTTGGAATCCCCCACCAATTTTTGTTTTAGCTAATGACGGAGAACCATAACTCTCTCAACCTTCCAGGAGGGAGGAAAGCTTTTATAAAAGTTTCGATTAAAAAAATACGTGGAAAAAGATGGAGGATAGCCCTCCATGTAGGATCAAAGTTAGGGAAATTATGGTTTCCCGTCATTTGTCTAGAACAAAAGTTTATGGGGGCAGTACGCTCTTTCGATCCCCAACCTCCCGTGACCTTAGCGACAACGTCACTAAACTGCACTTTCACCTTGGGCTGTCCTTAAATTACGTAACATTGGTGGGAAGAAAATCAAGTGATAAGCAATAAAAACCTTTTAATAGCCAGAAACTCGAACCGTACATATATTTTATGTTGCAATTCTTTGAACACTTAAAAAAGTTTATTTTTCACCAAGTTTTTTGAAATATGAACAAATGTTTTAAATATTACTATGTTTCAAATGTTCGAATCTCGTCTCTGATATGGTTCTATGACAATTCCGAAAATACAATTCACCGAATATTCAATTCACAGAAAATACAATTCTCCGAAAATATAATTCACCGAAAATGCAATTCTCCGAAACTACGTAGTTTGTATACAATTCTCTGAAAACGACAATTCACCGAAAACAACCGGTGATGACCAGATTTCAAGCGAAAGTGTCTGGATTTCAATCAGAAATGACCGAATTGCCCCTGGAAGTGTCTGGTTTCAGCCGGAAGTGATCGGCATTCAACCGAAATTGTCTGGATTTCAATAGGAAATAACCGGATTTCAACCGAAAGTGACCAGATTTCAACTGGAAGTGACCGAATTTTTAGCCGAAGTGACTGGATATAAACCTAAAATTTCCGTATATCAACCGGAAGTGACGTGATATGAATCGAAAGTGACCGGATAACAACTCAAAGTGATAGCATATTAACCGGAAATGACCCTACTTTGTTGGATTTTTTTGCCGAATATATTTAGGCACGAACAAGAGGTAGATGGCAGGGCATGGAATCGTCTGCTACCTGATAATTTGTAAAATTTTTTTTTTTTTCAGGGGCTGCCGCCGATTAACATCCGGTCACTTCCAGTTGATATGTAGCCATTTCCGGTTACAATGGGATCACTTCTGGTTGAAATCCGGTCACTTCGGCTTCAATCCGGTCACTTTCGGTTGAAATCCGGTTACTTCGGTTAAAAAAATCAGGTCACTTCGGCTGAAATCCAGTCAGTTCCGGTTGAAATCCGGTCACTTTCGGTTGAAATCCGATCACTTCTGGTTAAAAGCCGGTCACTTCCGGTTCAAGTCGGGCCACTTCCGGTGCAAATCCGGTAATCACCGGTTGATATAATAAATCGCTACAATAAAAAAACTAGTCGATACTATTTTCGAATTCGACGTTATATATTTCGAAACACACATATGCCTAAATATCGAAAAGTAGTAGTTCTCGCCTCTACCACTAGTATAAAATGTTCCTTGCAAATTTTTCACGGAAAATTTAAACCTATTTCAAACAACTTATAAAAACATTAAATACAACATTCGCTGCTAAATTGTTATGATAAAAATTATTGTTCCCTAACATATCCACGAATTCGACCAATATACGATTGTTTTGTGAGTATAATAAAATCAAACACAGGCCATCATTTAATGCCCAAAATTCAAAACAGTATATTGAAAACATTCAAACAGAATATGGTATGGCAACAATCAATTTTTCATTACGGCCAAGCTTTATATAAAAATTAAAAAGGCTTCCAACCGATTTTATGTTCGAATTTTAGATTTTAAAAATAAAATCTGTGGTAAATTCTTTCTCTCGCACACCATTGAAAATATAACAAAGTGCAAGGGTGAAAATAATATTTCTACAATTACAATTATCTAATATTTAATACTATAGAATTCCTCGGTCTATAGAGATATTGATACCCGAATAATTCAAAACCGGGTTTTGTTGAGCAAAAAAAAATCAACCGTACTTTCAGACATATACTTGCCATAATTCGTTATTATCGAAGACTTCATCAAACTAACTATAAGTTTTATTCTACAACAATGCTTGTAAAACATTGAAATTGTATACTTATAAAAGATTTTTTTAAGTGTACTAAGCGTAAGAGTTTTTAGAAATACCTAAAGTTTTCTTCTATAAGAACGTTTTTTGTTTTTGAAAAATACGTATTTCAGTTTTGAAACCATCCTAAGGCCTGTTCTTTCAAGAAAGCACGAAAAACAATTAAATCCTATACTAAGAAAAGTTTTTTCAAAAGCAAACTTTAAGTTTTCTTATAAAGGAATAAAAACCTTACTTAAAGATTTCTTCAAACAATCTTCAAGTCTTCTTATACAAGAATATGCTTGAAAAAGACTAAGTAGCAACTTAGAAAAGTTGTTTTGAAGAATGCTTGCAGAAGAGTAAAACAGTGTTCTTAAAGTGACTGCATTTCTTTTTAAAAATTTCCTTTTTTCATTTTCAGATAATGTCGTCATGCACTTAATGCTTGCTAACTATACGAAACATAAAAATTGCTTATTTTGGGTAAATTGAGGTTTCATATTTCGTGTATAACATAATAACATACATATTGAAATGTTTTTATGTACATATATTCCTTTAAGTTATTTAGAGCAGGAAACCGATAATCGGATCGTTAACCAAAATACATTAACATACATATATACTGCAGACAAATACCAAACCACAATATATTCATGTCCATATTACCATCTGGATATTGTTTTCGATTATTCCACAAATAATAACAAAGAGAACGTATTTTTTTCCAAACCATTCGCATTTCTGCAATTATTTGTCTGCACTAGCTAAGTCTTTTAATTACACATAAAATTGTATATCGATAATTTACGATTTTGCAATTAAATGTGATATATTATTTCCATTTTGAATGCATTGCAAATTTTGTTTAATAGTAAGAATAAAACTCGCATTAATAAACGCATTAAATATTGAAATAAAATGTGGTCCACTTTTTACAATATATACGATACATTTTGAGCGTCGTTCATCATACAACTAATAAATAAAAGCCAATTAAATTTGTTTAAATAGAATTTTGCTTGCATTGGAATTACTTTAATAATCTGTAATATAACAAGCGAGATATCATTTTTTAAATAGAAAAAAATTTCATTAACTTTACACTCATCGCTGTTTTGTCAGAGAACACATAACTGTTGAGTCAGCATATAACTATTAAGTGAAATTAATTAAAATATCATCATCGTTTTTTTGTACCTATCGTACACATTTTTACAAATATACTGGACACGTTTCTAATTATTTTTTTTTGTCTCACTTCTAGCACACTATCTGAAAGTTGACCTTAAAATTAACAGGGAAACTGCCATATAAGTTCATTTAAATTGATCTTATCAGGTTATTTTCTTTGAAAGTAAAAAGATCATCGGAATATTGATAAATAATGTTTAAAATTGTTAATTTGCTACTGTTTCGATGCCAAGCGGAAAGCAGCACCTTTAAACTATTGATCGCAAATCACGCATGCGGTCATTGATCATACAGCAAAATTAAAAGAAATGTCCGATTGATTGCCATTACAAAATAATTAAATAATTTTTATATTCATGTAAAATTAATCAAATTATTAAATATTCAAATGTTTTTCGATATTCACATTTAGCATAAAATATACATAATCAATTTAAAATGCGATAAGGCATAAGGTATAACCATTATTTTTGACCTTAGTTATTGTTTATTTTTAAATGTTCTTATCATGCGATTATTTTATGTTTTATACATTTTACACAAGAAATAGAAATGTACTTTACCTATATAACATATATACGGTTCCATCGTAATTGTAATACCACATCGATGTGGAATTCCACACTAAAACCATACCCACAAACAGTTAATTTTTGATCGTTCAATCAACTAAGTCGTTTTAATTGATTATAGTATTCCATTCTCGAAAGATCTAACACTCAGCGCCAGCGCCATCTATATTCCAAGAGTATGCTGTAATTACACACATAACAACAACAAAAAATTGTCACAAATTGTTGTTGTTATGTGTGTAATTCATGCATAATCTTTAAATATAGATGGCGCTGATTGTTATTCCTTTCAGGAATGGAATCCTATTATAATTCAAATACTTTTTTTGTGCTTAAAACATTTATATTATTTAGCATTGTAATTGGTCTTGAAATTACATTTACCTACTCACATATTACGAAATATTCTTTTGCGTTTCACGTGGAATTAACTTATCAACATGATTGCTTATCATCAAATTACAAATACTGCGTTGAGAATTATCACGATAACTAGAAAGAGAACAAAGCACACAAGTTTGGTCTTTGGTAATTATTACAATTATATGTTTGTTTGCAGAGCTTGGCACGAGTAATTTAAAGAGTACTTAGAACCCAGAAAGTTCTCTTAAGTACTTTTGATGATTACGAGTACAAATACTTTCAAAAGTACTTGAAAATTATGAGTACGAGCACCACTAGTTTTCCCATGAGTCTATATTATGCATGTACTACAGTATTAAAGAAACGTATTGAGTACATTTTAGTAAATTTAGGTATGAGTACGAGTACATATACTACCAGCTCTGTTTGTATATGTATAGACAACCAGTAGATATACAGGACAAAGTGCCACAAGTTAAAAATTAGGCACATCCATATCTACTCGTATTATCCAATTATATAAAGTGTGTTTCTTCGTAAACATTGATGCCCTCTTCGATAGCATAATCGTTCAGATCTAGATGTTTCGAATACATTAAAGAAATTTTCGAGATTCGGGATTTCAATTTAAATTAATACAACCAATTACAGAGCAGAGAGTGCCTATTTATGGGGTTCACAAGACAGGATCTTAAGCTATTTAGCAATTATAAACGTAGCCGACATCTATGGTAGCCATAGTTGCCATTCGTTCCAGCTCATTTTCAAACGTTCTGTGTGATCTTCATGCGATAAATTTTGATTCAAACGTCATTGTGTCGTCATTGGACACAAAAAGAGCGAATTTCGACACGCAATATCCGCCATTATGAAAATGAAAAAAAAAATAGTCGCGTTGAATTTCAGGTGCTTTCAAGACAACGAGGTATACCAGCCGACGGGTAACAAGAGTCTTTTGGTGCAAACAATGTGAAACACAGAAAATGAAACAAAATCTCGGGCAAAAACAACGTTCAGCGACGAGAAATCGTCGAAATATTGACAGTCATCAAACCAACAGTTTAAAACAATATATCGATAGAATTATCATAGTGTATAATTATTGAGATTCAAATGCAACTGCATGCCGGTTCGGATATATTGACGCTGAACGAAACGCTACTATTACACGCTATCAGGAAAATACTGTCAGTTTGCAGGACTGACAGACATATCAGCGTGAACAGCCTGATCGGTTTCAACCGACGATATCATACAATCGAAATTAACGGACAGTTCGTAACTGAAGGTTGATAATTTAGTATCAAACTATGTAATTGATTCATAAAAATCTAATGGAACCGAGTCTGCTAACACAGCCTCAAAAAATGCAACGGAAAAACAAAAGGTTTTGTGAGAATAATTCACGAGACAACTGTGACTTATTCTCAATTGACTTATCGTTAGCGTGTATTAACCATGGGGATATAATAAGAAAAACAATTAGACTTATCGTCACCAAAAAAAGAGCCATATCGTCACCAAATTTTTGGGGAGAATAAGTCACAGAGCAACTGTGACACATCGTCAACAACTTTTCGTGAGAATAAGTCACATCTAGACTGTGCTTATTCTCACCAAAAAATTAATAAGGATAAGTCAATTGAGCATAAGTCAAAGCGCCACAAAGCAACTGTATCGTCACCAAGTTACCGATATTCGGTAATCATTACTTCCAGAGAAGTAAGAAAAATTAATTCACAGTAATGGTTACCGATATTCGGTAATCATTACTGAGTAAAAAAAAATCGACTGTAATGGTTACCGATATTCGGTAATCATTACTTCCAGAAGTAAAAAAAAATAGACAGCAATGGTTCCGATATTCTGTAATCATAACTTCCAGAAGCAAAAAATCGACAGTAATGGTTACCGATATTCGGTAATCATTACTACTAAAATCGACAATGATGGTTGTCGATATTTGGTAATTATTACTTTCAGAAGTAAGAAAAATTTACAGTAATGGTTACCGATATTCGGTCCAGAAGTAAAAAAAATCGACAGTAATGATTACCAATATTCGGCAATCATTACTTCCAGAAGTAAAAAATTGACAGTAATGGTTACCGATATTCAGTTATCATTACTTCCAGAAGTAAGAAAAATGTACACTAATGGTTACCGATAGTCGGTAATCAAATTGACAGCAACGGTTACCGATATTCGGTAATTATTACTTCCAGAAGTATGAAAAATTTACAGTAATGGTTCTGATATTCGGTAATTATTACTTCCATAAGTAAAAAAAATAGACCGTAATGGTTTCCGATATTCGGTAATCATTACTTCCAGAAGTAAAAAAAACCGACAGTAATGGTTACCGATATTCGGTAATCATTACTTCCAGAAGTAAAAAAATCGACAGTAATGGTTACCGATATTCAGTAATCATTACTTCTAGAAGTAAAAAAATCGACAGTAATGGTTCCGATATGCGGTAATTATTACTCCAAGATGTAAGAAAAATTGACAGTAATGGTCACCGATATTCGGTAATCATTACTTTCAGATGTAAAAAAAATCGACGGTAATTGTTACCGATATTCGGTAATCATTACTTGCAGAAGTAAAAAAAAATCAACATAATGGTTACCGATATTCGTTAATCATTACTTTCAGAAGTAAAAAAAATCGACGTCAATGGTTACCGATTTTCGGTAATCATTACTGCCAGAAGTAGAAATAATCGACAAAAGTGGTTACTGATATTCGGTAATCATTACTATCAGAAGTGAAAAAATCGACATTTGTTAATCGTTACTTTCAGAAGTAAAAAATCGTCAATAATGGTTACCGCTATTCAGTAATCATTACTTCCAGAAGTAAATTTTTTTTTTATTCCAGTAAAATGGTTAATGACAAAAATTGTTTATTGTGCCCAGGTATTAATAGCTTAAAACTATTGATTAATAGAAGTTTTGAAGAAAAATAAATAAAAAAAGGCCCCCGATTGGACGCGGTACTTCCATATACAGTTAATTTCGTTTATATACTAAATACATTACATAAAAAGTATTATGAAATTTTCATAGAACAAATAAAAATGGTTTTTACAATGTACATAGCTCTTTGTTGGCTCCCCAATTTTCTAAATAGGTGTTCGAGAGGTACCCATAGTTTTCATCCGATCGAGCTGAAATTTTGGATTCCGTAGTTTTTTAAGTCTGCACAACTTTTGTAAATACTAGAATCGAATCTGATAACTAGAGAAAAAAGTCGTAAAACAAAAATCTTTTTTTCAATATACGTGTTGGAGAGGCAATCTTAGTTATTTTTTATCTAAATGAGTCGAAATTTCGGATTTCGTAGTTTTTATTTTAGATCAGCACGAGTCAGGGCTTTTTTGGTAAAAAATGGTTGCTTAACAGTTGTAACATTATAGATTCAAACCATATTTTCTTTAACCCCTTAGTATAAAATACAAAATTTGTAAATATGTGATATATCCAAAACAGATAAAATTTTACATAATCGACACAAAAACTTAAAAAAAAAAATCAACTTGCATCAATGAAATTGCAACCAATCGCATAACCGCCTGAACATGGCCACTTAGTGAGTTGAAACGTTGGAGGAAAATATAAATGTTTTTCCATTTTTGAGATTGTTTTTGTTCGATTTAAATTAAAAATCTTGAATTTTTAATATAATTACAATTTTATTTTAATCGAACAATAGAACAGAGTTCAGTTACGATTGAATAGTCGGCATACATTAAGGTACATAGTATTTATCAATATATAATAAATAAATGTATGTGTATATTTATGTGTATGAATTGGAATTATATTGTATATATATGCATATTGCATATATACCTATATACTTTGCTCATTATAATTTTATAATTTCTATATAACATATGTATGTACAGAATACTATTTATTATAATGATAATATCATACAGAAACATAGAAATGTAATTACTTTGAGTACGTTATTAATTGTTTTTGATTAATCTCTTTTGACATAAATTAAGTTTTAAACATAAACATATTGCCTTCC
>JANTEX010225814.1:0-13680 GCA_024741295.1 Macrocera vittata
TTAATATTATTATTTTTTAAATAAATCTTCATCTATTTGTGTAATTTACTGACAAACATTGTGGCATGTCTGTCTGCAACTGTGTAATATACAATGTTTAAAACACACACAAAATATGCCGACACACAAAAATCGGTCTCATGTTAACCTTATTAAATAAACTTTCGTCGACAGTTGAACAAAAAAAAATATGATTCTTTGGGTCATGTCAATGCTTAATGTTTCTGTTTTTTATGATTATTTTATTAGTATCAGTATATGTAGTGTAAGCAACATAATCTATAGACATGTTCATCGTTAGTCAAATGATTTCTTTTTCTCTCACTCAATTGGTTTTTGTGTAAGAAATCGACTATATAGAAATAAATTAAATAATTTATGACCTTGCAACGAGTCGAAGAACAGTAGTTTAACTACATATGTAATTATATCTCATATGTAATGTATAATTTATGTTAACTCACTCAAACACCACTCTACAAACCGACAGTATTTATGTTTTCAGTTAAAAATTATATTTTTAACAAAACGACTACATGTTATATGTACTGTACATAATATAAAACAGTTATTGTTTAAATGTTTTTTAAAAGATTTTTCTTACAGAAATTGTAATGAAAAGCAAATAAAATTTACTATTTCCTCTAAAATGATTAATAGTTATTCTATAATCGTCTTTATTACAACAATTTTTCAGCGAACAATTGTTATCTATATGTACAATTTTAGAAGGTCACACACTATGCGGTAGTTAATTAGTCAAAGCAAAAATACTCTTTTGTAATTAATTGCAAGATATTCGCGTATTATTGCTCTGTTTTTTTTCCGTGTGAAAAATGATAAAATAGCAGATAAACAATGAATAATATAAGAATTTGCAGAATTTGAATCTGCACACTCTTTGTTCTGCAGAGGCATTTTTTTTTTTGATTTAAAGTTTTGCCAGCATGGAAAAAGAAGAAAAAAATATTTGCGTAATGATACTTATTCATTATCTAAAATTAAAATCGACACGAAATTTTTAAATTAATATGTGTTTAGGTTTATAATAGTTTTTTTCTTAGTTTTATTTAATGATAGATAACTCTATTCTATCGTAACACTTTATGATTTTATTTTTTTTGCCCACACGTTTAAAAGTAGTTTTTCATCTTAGTGTTGCAATAAAAAAGAGGTATCGTAATTCACACTAAATATATAGTCAATTATAAATAAATATAATAAATTTGGCCTTTACGTCAACATTATGCAAGTCAAGTCGGGTGGCAAGGTAGCAATTTTTATAATTGAACCCGTTCCGAATCGATTATTGCAATGAATCCGAATCTGAATTCAAATGCGTATTTTCAAAATTTAATCTAAAAAAAATAGATTTTTAAGTTCAAATATATGTCTGTATATCTTAATCTAACAAAACGGTTTAAAATCAATAATTCTGGCTTTTGAACCGATATTGTAAGAAAGCTCAGCCTGATTTTTAGAACCGCTTTACGATTAGGGATACTAAAGATTATCTATAAATTTTCCCCGCTGGATTAAACAAATTGTATACCTACGTACGATACAATAGTTTCACTTGACTTTATATTACCTATACTATTGGACTATTTGTTGAATTGTGAAAATTGTATTTTCATGATTAAAGTGGGTACACGTAATATACCCTCACATCATACAGGTAGTTCGTGATATTTTTGCATTATACAACTCTCAGCTATATATATTTTATGTACACATAACTTTGATGTTACTTTTGCACTCTAACATCCAGCGAAACACGTTCTTATACAATTGTACAACCATATATTGCGAAAAGTTTTCCAAGCAATATAAGAAAAAAAACTTTTATCAATATTATAATTAAATTTTCTTTAAAAACAAAAAGTTTAAATTGTGCATTTTCTTCTTTATCGTTATCATTTCGCAGATGCTAAAACACGTGCAAATATCACCGCATCGAAACCGTTCCGATTCGTTGTCATTGCGTTCGTCAACATCTTGTGCATCATCGTTGTGTGGCAGCCCCGAACCACCACTGGATCAAATTCGTACACCATCTCGAGCCTCAAGTTACTGCAGTTTAAATGAAGCCATACCCCAGGTAAGTGCATCGTGTAAAATAAAACCGAAGATCCTTGTCCGTTTAGTCTGTACAATTAGTCACATAAAGGGTTCAACGCCATATGCAGCAGTATACACACACACACAAACTGTTAAAAAAATTGCTACTTTAATGAAAGCAATTTGTATACTTGCTATAAAGTCATTAGCTTATTTTCTGACGACAAAAAAAAACTAATTTAATTATCCAATCATCCATAAGCTGGTATATAGCCATAAATCAATCCATAAATGTGTTATACTCGATATACGGTGGCAAAAAAAAAGGATGCTAATTAAATGTTTATACTATATACCTTCTCTGAAGTGATTGAAGCGAAAGTTTTGGTTTTTTTTTCTGTCGCACAAACACCAAACTTCTTTCTATTTTTTTTTTTTTGAAATTATGTAGACCGTAAAGCCAATAGAGTAAATAAACATAAAATCCAATCAGCTTCCACTCAATTAACACCAATTTAAAATCTATATGCATAGCATTAATATAGTGTTTCTACATAGCTTTTTTTCTCGAAACGGACCATGTACCATATATACATTTTTCGTTTACTCTACTTAGAATTTCTTTTGAAACTAGAAACTTTAAAAAAATCATTTCTGTTAATCACAGAACCGAATTGAAAATAGCTTGTTGTGAAACACTGTATAGAGACTTTATAATTTCTGGTGCTGTTTAATTACATAAATTGTTGTTGCTGACCAACATCACATTATATTTTATTCTAAAAAATCGACGACCCTTTTCATACGCTCTATACAATAAACAACACATCGGATATTTAATGACATAGGGGAGAATTGAACGGTATAGTAATATTTTAAAATATTACTTGTCTATTTGAAATGATGATTTTCCTCGCGATTTTCCATATAAAACATTTGTTATGAACATAACAAAATTCTTAACTGATTCCGAATGAATAAATAGTTTTGATAGTAGGGAACCTACAATAGTTCTGAAACATTTTGTCTTCTAAAAGACATATACGTTCGCCGACCATTAGAGTCGTCTCAATGTTACATATTTCTCTTTGATAGAAGACAATCAATCAAAAGTGATACAGAATTGTGTAGTGTCCCCACTATCCGGCCGGGAGTCAGGGTGCAGATAGAGAATATTTTTTAGTTTATTTTTAAGATTCGTCCGATACCCAAAAACTATTGCGTGCGAAATTGTACATTTGCCACAACATGTACAGTTTCGCACGAAATAGTTATTCTATATCCCAATCATGCTTTTCGCACAATAGTTTGTGGTATGTACATTATGGGGTTGGTAGACTTATTTTGCGTTAGACATTTGAAGTCGACAGTATAGTAAAAGTGTGTAAAAGACGTTCCCACAGACAAGTTGACAGTGTCCGGCGGACATTCCTATTGTGGGATGTTCCGTTCCATGATATTTTTCGCACGTATCGTTTCAATCCTCAATTTTGAGATCTCAGGAAGGATATATTTGTTTTTCACAGACAAAATATAAACTTCGTTCTGGGATTTATAACGAGCTTGGCATGGAACGAAAAATTATTCCAGTTAAAGTGCGTGTCATTGTATGTTCGCTCGAATTTTGTAAAAAGTATTTATAGTATATGACTTGTGGCATTTTATAGACAAAACGCCGCAGTAAAACAATGTGCTTTATACGAAGGAATCTTGTAAATAAATAATAGAATTCAATCAAATGGACAACAAAGTTTTTCCATGAAAACCTCCGTACACAAAATCTAATCAGTGCGGCAACTCAAGGACTTACGTTAATTCTGAATATCCATTTTTTGTAAGATTTAAACAGAAAAGTAATACGAATAATGTTATACAATTGATACGAATTGGAAAAGAAAACTTGAATTGAAATATTTGGCTGATAACGCTTAGGATGCAGAATTGAAGTAATAAATCTCGTTTGCCACAATAAGGTTTTTGGAATAGGAACTGAGAGTGAGAGAAATTTAGTCGAAACTGAAACCAATTAAGAAGAATTTAGAAAAACTAAGTACCTGTAGTAGTTATACTTGAATTGAAAGGAATTCAAATAGAGTCAAAAAGGAATTGGCGATATGAGGAATAATTGGGAAGAATTTAGAGAAATTGAGTAGGTAATGTAATCAGACTTAAAGACGGTTGTCAGAAACTCATTCGGACTTCGAGTTAAGTTTAAATATAAAATTGGGATTTTTAGAGAGTAAATTACTCATGGCATTGTTGTAGCTGAGAGGAATTGTGAAGAAATTGAAAGGAATTGAGAAGGATTGTGAGATGTCGAAGAAAATGGATTATAGGGACAGAGAGGTATTGACTCGAAATAAGGACCAATTGAGCAAGAGTCATAAAGAAAACGAGTATTTGAGGTATAATTGAGAAGAATTTAGAGGAATTGAGTAGGATTGAGTAAAAAAAATCAGACGAATTGGAGTCAAAATCAGATTCGTACTTCGAGTTGAGTTTAAATGTAATTTTTAAATCAACGATTAGTTATTTACTTATGTAAATGTTAGAACTGATTGGATATTCGAAAAACTCATACTTATTGAGAAGAATTTAGTATGAATATAGTTTGAGTTGAGTGAATGTGACGAGGATTTATAAAGTAATTGACAGAAATTAAGAAGAATACTGGAGATTTCAGTAGAATTGAGTATAGAATTAGTAAGAAGAATTTAGTGGGATTGAATAGAGAACTTTATTAAGAATTAAATTGCAATTGAGAACAATTGAGTATGAATATAGTTTGAATTGAAAGAATTTGAGGAGGATTTAAGAAGTAATTGATAGAAATTAAGAGAAACTGTGGAGATGTGAGTAGAATCGGGTATAAAAGTTTAGTAGAAATTAGAGAGCAATTGAGAGGAATATAGTTGAAATTGAGAAAGCGACTTCACAACGATTCGCAGTTTAGGTTCAAAATATGGTTTCTACGTAGGCGAATTTATGCCAGAATAATCTTGTACCTAAGCAACATAATTTTTTACTGATTCACGTCTTTTTCACATGCAGTCATATACAAATCTTGTGTATTAATGGACGTTAAGGGTTTCTGTGCTGCTTGACTATCCAACCAAATGGAGACTTAGTCTACCAAGGCTCCACAATTCAAATGAACTACAGAATACGTTCCTAGAGAGCATAAGTATTTCTAGTTAAAAGTTCAACTGAAACACTGTTGATCCTGCTCTAGAGTCGTCACTCAGCCATTGGACGTCTGCTCTGATAATTACGGTATACAGTCAATTGGTCAATAGAAAGAGATCGAATACTATTTACAGTAACATAAAAGTAGTTTCAGAAAGCATATTGGTTTGCTTGTAGTAGACATTTTGAAAGTGGTACCACTCAGACACATCTATGCACGTTATCATATCGACAATATTCGACGATTGGTAGATTTGAGGAGACGTCATTCGTGTTTAATCGGATATCATCAGTAGGTTTCATATTTCGAGAGTACCGGCAAAATTCGTCCTATCAGGTTGTTTTGCGCGTCCGCTTATAATTCCAGACGTTACCAAGCAAGACTTAAGTGGACGAATTACATCCTGACTATTCGAGCAGATGTACATGTACTTTCCTGCGGATTCGCTGGCCTCTGCAATATCAGAGCATATATTCTGATCACTGTGACATCCGCTTGGAAAACAGTAGTGTGCTCACCAAGTGGCACCAAAAGAAAAACCGTTCGTGAGTTCCAAATGAATGCGATAGTCCATCCAACTCAGAGCCATCCATGTAGCATACTAAACTGTTAAACTTGTCTTCTTTTTCCAAGTAGTCTATTACGCCTAGTTTGCTGCGCGTGTTAGGAATGAGCTTCTATAGCGATCTTAATCCTCGAGTTGTAAGTCCACTATCGGTGGCAATATCATCGGCATATGTGTGTGCATAATAACCGATATTATTCAGTCTTACTAGAAGACTGGTCCTGTGAGCAATCTCTGTCTACAAGGAGGAATTTCTCGCAATAACCGAGACGAAATAATACATAAATGCAGTGCTCGGCAGCGACGATGCGATTTGCTAAAGTTAGCGTGCTTTAAAAGCCAATGTCTACTTCGTTGGCATCGAGATTCCATTCAACCTACAAACCAGCTGATCACCGTCCATATGGTAATATTTCTCTATTCATCACTTCGTCGCCTTTGACATCTTCAACATGCTGATTGACCGCTCCCGGAAAATGCGTTTGTCTGTCTAGTACTTGCTGTGTCAGTCACCATTCTATAGCAACAATTTTCTATAGATCCTTTATCTTTCGCAATTAAATTATATACTTAATGATGTTGATGATTCGGGGTGGGTGGACGATTTTTCTCGTCCCGTTCCAGGCCACAGATGGGCTCCTTGAACGATACCCTTGAAGTTTAACATCCTGGTGACTCGAACTTTCTCGATTTCAGAATGAATTGTGGTATAATCAATATCCTTGCCAGGTAAACATCTTTCGGCTGCTCCGAACTTTTCAATCTCAACGATAAGAGCATTGGATCAAAGAAAGTGAATTCCTGTTTCATCTTCCAATCCACATATTCACATAACGTCTGTTGATATGGACATAGTATGTAGGTGTTTAGCCGATAGTGTCCTTTTTAGGCATTCATAAGCAGTTTTGAATTGTCGCTGCCAAGCTGCAATTGCAAGATTTGACTTAGCAATAAGAAGTGTCAAAGGATACACCTCTCATGGGTTCTGGGCCAATGTACAATGTTGTAGAACGAATGCAAGTTCATCTGCCGTTTCATTGCCTTCTACTGCACTGGCACCCATATTAGTTTCAAACAATTTCTATCAGCTAGTTTTGATATAATTGCCATTCCTTCTAGGACAATCCTGGTATTAGTAGCTTGCCTTCCGAGAGCTTTTAATGGAGCCTGACTGTCCGAACAGATACATATGTTTATGTTTTCATGTCGTTTTTCTTGAGGTCTGCAGCGCCTGATTTTTTGTCCATTAAGGAAGCATACTATGGCAATTATGGCTGGATAGGGCACATCTTTATTCAAATCGTCACCCGTGAATTTGCGGTCAAAGGGACATCATTTCCACTATTCTATCTGAAAGCAACAGCAACTTTTGCGCTCTTGTGAGGATTCGGCTGTGTCCTGTTTCTTACCCATTAGTTTTCCATCCGTTGCAACGGTGCAGTCTGTATGCAGTCCAGCATTGCTGATTGTTCGATATAGATGTCCAAGGGTAAAATTGATAGAGTGACTCTCATTGCATCTGAATGGGTTGTTCTCATTGCACCAGGAATTTTTAACAGTATGAGGTCTGTTCGTAGCCTCCATACAACTGATCCGTAACTAATAATGGGTCTTATTATTTTACGTAAAACCAGTGAATGATGTTTATTGTAAGGCCCCAATTTCGTCTAAAAGTTCTTCTGTATTGCCAAAAAGCCTTGGTGGATTTCTCTAACTTAGCATCGAGTTCAAGTTTCCTGTTTAGCTTTGAGTCTATAATAACCCCTTTAGTATTTCATGTAGTTCGCTGGCGCCAATTGTTGACCAAACATATACGGAAGATAGAAGTTGTGAAGCTATTTTCAAACACGCCTACCAGTCAGACATGCCGACTGATTTGTAGCCGACGTTTCTGCAAACATTGATTATACACAATTCACATTGTGTGGATATCAATTTGTGGTGCCGAATTCAGTTTGGTAGTGGCAAATAGCAATACTAAAGCTTTAAGCATCTATCTGCATCTGAGATTTGCCCTCTGAATGCAAGTCGAGCAGAAATCGATGCTTTATTTATCCTCGTCGAAATCACTAACGCAAGAAACGGCCCCCTAACATTAATATTGGAGCTAGTGATTATTAGCATCAAATCCAATAATTTAAATGATCGCTTTGTTGTCACAAAATCGGCTAGAAATCTGGCCGGGAGAGATTCAACATCTTCTCCGTCTGCCATGCACACTGAAGCCACATTTTCGTGCAAATTATCCATTGGAAAGTCTAATCGTACAACAGCAAATTTCATTTCTTGCCACTTTGATTTGCTTCTTTTTGAATTTGGACATCCACTTTGCCGAATCAAAATAGAGTAACCACACTTTACCTCTAAGGACATAGGTCATGATCTCGACACGATTGGACGTGCCAGTCTGATTTTTAAATACCGTTTGGTCTTTCAAACAACCGTAAAATGTCCCAACTAAGCTCTCCTATATCTTTGTTAGGTAACCAAATGCTAAGTTTGACACTCCCTGACAGTTACAAACAGTGACTTCCTCTAAATTAGACATTTTTCTGCCCGATTCGCCAGCAAATTCATCAATTTAACCAGCTGGCTTTGACCGGATGCGCTTTTCACAACCAAATCGTTATCGGATCTAACTACATCGCTGAGAGAGCCCTTTTTCTAACATCAATATATAGGGCCGCACGTCACCAGTCTCCATTTACTGCCGCCTCCCAAACACAGACCCGCTTCTCTAGCAGCAGAGCTATTGCTTGCGCCTGGATCCTTAAAAGCATCCGACGCACACGCGTCGTAGAGGGACAAAATTAAAGTCTTATCGAATTGACGTGAAAACTGGCACGTTAGGGTTTTTTTGGGTTGCTGGTTACGAATCTGAAATCAGATTTAGAAAATTCGGATTGGCGGATGACAGGGGCGTGCAATTTTTGTTTAACAAATGTGATCGGATTGATGTGAAAATTGGTATATAAGAGTTTTTTGGGTCGCTGATTACGAATCTGAAATCAGATTTAGAAAATTCGGAATGGCGGATGACAGGGGTGGGCAATTTTTTTTAACAAATGTGATCGGATTGATGTGAAAATTGGTATCCAAGGGATTTGTGGGTCGCTGATCACGAATCTGAAAAAATCATCGTTTATTATCCACATTTTCATCATTTTTTTGTTAACAATAAGCAATGACTTGACTTTATGTGTCACTTTTCATTTTTTTCTCGATATTCCTTTCGTATACAAGATCGGGTCGGGCGTAATAAATAGGATATGAAACACGTCTTAGTTTCAATTCTGGACGTTTGCCGGCTGTTAGACTCTCTTAACCGTTCGTAGTCTTTGTTACGGGCTTCTTGTGCTTCTTCTGATAGTTGACCTTAATTACGAAAGCTTAAAGTAGATATACCATAATATTTAATTTAATTAGAATTACCTATCGAGAGAAGGGCATGTCTTATAATTTCGGGTCCATGCAACAAAATTTATGAACGGAAGCTGGCGTACAATACCATGAGTAAGAAAAAAAAACACCACTTCAATCCACTCGCGATTCGGAAATGACAAAATTACTGCAATAGCTACTTTTTTAAATTAATTATACTTCTTTAACTTGTATATCTTGATGATCAAGTCTCACGGTGTGTTTAAAGAACATTAACTCGGATTATACTGTTATTCAAAGTAATCAAATATAAACCATTTCGAATGAAATATTTCATTTGTTCTTAGATCACTCAATAATTAAATAAAATACTGATTTGCTAATATGTGCTGCCGACTGGTTTCGACCATAATTGATCATTTTCAAAGATGAAAATTTTAAAAATTATTTTCAAAATCAAATTCAGATTTCTATATGAGTAGATTAATTTTAAAAAATCCTTTAAGAGAATGTTAAACCTGTATTTCCGAATATAGTTATTGTGAATCTAAAGTTTTGGTGTTCCATTCGGGTGCCATTTTTCCATAAAAATCATATATTGTTTTAGTATTAAATCATATAACTTCATGTAGTATTCGATCCCACAGTATGAGTATATGTTTATATTATCACAATATATATCCCGAATCCATCAGATCAGATTTAACGGATATAAGGATACGTTTTTGGTATATTATGTTTTTGAAATTTAATTTTCTATGTCAGTTTAGAACAGAGACACCCATTAATATATTTACGCGAAATCATCATCATGCATCAGCGTTCTATATATATTAATTGAAACTACAACATAAATGTATTATCCGGCGTTCTGAAACATAAATTGAATGTCGCTTTGCACTCACAAGGTACAATGTTCATCGAAGTATAGTGACAATAACAAAAAAAAACTGCTATATTTTACATAATTCAGAATTTAAAATTGTGCGGCTCGATTGATGGCCTTTAAATGCATCAAACCCGAACGCTTTTTATTTTGAACCATATACGAGTATACACACAAGATGATGCATAAACGTATTAAAATACATATTTACCATATAGAATTTATGTTGTGCGAGTTTATGTTGATGCTGCTCTGCACAGGAAATCCGGAGAATGCGTTTGCCGCACTATTGGCATGCAGGCTGTTGTAATTTGTATCAATTAATGATTTTTTTTTAATTCATTTTATTAAAAGTACTTATTGGTTCAAAAAAAAGTACATACAAATAGGTGTACAAGTACATATGTTATGTACCAGTACACAATCCATAATTGACTCAATCAATATAAAGGATATTAATCAATTCTGTTATTTCAAATGAATGCGGTTTGAAGGCAAAAACAATTCAATGAATGGAATCGAATCACAAAATGTTTATGATTTATATACTTTGTATAGAAATATGTAGCTGTAAATAAAAATTTAATTCATACTAAGAAAGGTATGGCAAAAAATAACTAAAACTAAGTCTACCAGTTTTTGTTTTTATAGAGGTTCTTAAGAATTTTTTACTTAATGAAATGAGAATTAGAAAAAAAAAATGAAAACAAATCCATTTAACTTAATATACGTGCGAGGTAGCTTCCAAAGTACCTAAAATAAACCGCATTTAGCTATACGGTACGGTACAAAAACATACAGAGGAAAATACCCTCCTAATCTATGTTGTTGAACATATATTTATATATGTTGAATGCTTTAGAGAATGTAATGTGAGATTTCCTGTGTGTGCCCGGTTTCGACTATACGATATGTAATAATACCGAAGTACTCGAAATATAAAAAAAAAATATTTTTTCTTAAGAAAGGAAATGAACACGTGCTGCAGCAACAACATTTAAAGATTATTTTCAATGTATGCCTTTATTTTATACATATATAAAGAATTGACGAGCATATGTTTTAAGACACAAACATATAGATTGAATTTTAAATATAAACTCTCCAGCCACTTATACATTTAATGTCTACACTCTATATTATCTCAAAAGATTTTCTTATAATAGATTCAATTATATAAAGGTACATTATTGTATGTTTTTAACTCATATTCATTAAATGCATAACATTAATTATCTGTGTATTGTTTAACAATACCGGCAAACAATGTTCGCTAAACAAAACCATCAAAAAGCATAATTCCGAAAAGCGTATTATGTATTATGTTGTCTAAAACTTTGGATGGATTAATTATCAAGGATAACTTTTCCATCTGTTTCACTTATACAGCATGAGTCTGAAAAACTGTGGTATAATAGAAGAATTTCAAGCTGAATAAAACCACAGAATGTCGCTTGATGAGCTTGAAATAACATTAGTTCATTGGCAGGCTAGTATACAGTTATTATATGTCAATCAAATAAATATGAAAATTATTTAGATTCGCAAATTTTCAATTCGTTTAGAATAAAATAAAAAAAAAATCTCGTTAACTTAAGAGGAGCGAGTCACTCTGTAAAAGTACCAACACTATCCAAACTGGCATTTGAGACATTCATTAAATTACTTTCAAAACTTCTCCTCATATAGTCTGTTCGATTGAAATTTCATATTGCATCTCCATTCTTATTGTGTGGGTATTATTTACTTCAAGTGCACTCTCTCTACTTTCGTTTCAGGTTCAGATTCAGTCTATGCATGTCTGAAAAACTTTCATTAAAGATTTATTGCCCTTTTTTGATTGTCCACAGAGAAAAAAATATGTTCTAGTTTTAAAAATTCGCCATATCTAACTTAAACCAGGAGTTAATTCATTTGATATTTTAAAATCGTTGTACTTTTGATTTTTCAAAATTTTCCTGTTCATTCTGTTTTTTGGACCTAAATAAAATATCTGAACATAATAATTAAAATAATCTATCAAGCTGTTTCGATTTAAAACGTTTTTTTTTCGGATTTTTTGGAATTAAAAAAATATATTTAAAAATTCGCTAAAAATTAAAATATTTCCCAAGATATCATCTGTCTATTGATTCTATTTTCTGAACCTTAATAAGACATAAAACCAAAAATAAAAATAACCCGTCAAGTTATTTGAATTGAATCGATTTTTTCCGGATTTTTTTTAAATAAAAAATCGGAAAAACAATTATTTAAATCGAAACAGCTCGAGCGATTATTTTAATTTTTGGCCTAAATTTTTTTCTCTTTGAACGATGACAATCGATCTATCTAGATATTCAAAAATTTTGCGGTCGACCTGTTTTCAAATCGTCATCATCTATTATTTTTCTCTGTGTCGTTATAGTCGTTCTATATATTTTCGTTACATTTATAATATTGTTTTTCTCATTTTAGGAAAGGAAATCTGAGTAACCCTATCTTGCGGATTTTTCGTTTATCTCTTGAAATTACCTAAATCTAGTAATACAGTCGTATCGACCTGAATTTGAGTATAGTACTTTTTTTGTTTTTCGCGTGCATTTTATTAGTTCACTTAAGCAAACAAACATTGTAATTAATACTGGTTGGTATATAGATTAGGGTGATAGATAAACCAATTTGAAATTATCAACAATTTTCAATTTTTTTCTTTCCAAAAATTTGAATTGAGTGATAAGATTTTTCTTCTTAGATGAGAATTAGTAGAAATTTCGGCTGTCACCCTAGCTAGGGTACATAAACTATACTCATTACACATAACCTAAATGAGAAAATATAATAATGTTTTTAACTGCATCTCTAGATAATTACAATTTGCAGTAACCATTAATTATCTGGATGCTGAATATACATTATAAGCTGTCCGAGAACTTTTGCTTTCCTGTCGACCCAGAACTTGGTAGTATTTGTGTATAAATATTTATCTATTCTGATATTCTGTTATGTAGCTTAATGGGCAATTATAAATAGTTAATACAGACGTTAAATGTTAAACTATATGTTTATATATATACACAGTAGATTTTGTTCTAAGTCGGAATGGACGGGGGAGCACTATTTCGAGTTAGAGGATCTTCCGACTTAGAAGAATTTCTAGTTAGAGGATGCATTGTCTAATCACAATTCCGAGATAGAGGAGTTCAGAGTTATGCAATATCTGTATCTAATGTTTTTTCATATATGTACGAAGGTGTAATCACTTGGAAAAATTTGTCGCATAGAAATCGAGGGGGTAACCACTCAAAAAAGTAACGTCCCGCAGTTTCTTGTAGTTGCCGAAATTTCCTGGAATTTCTCGGCATTTCGCGGAGTTTCTCAGGAATTTCTCGCAGTTTCTCCGGAATTTTCCGGAATTTCTCGGAATTTCTCAAAATTTCTTCGGAACTCTCGGAATTTCATCTGTATGTGCCGCGGAATTTCTCAAGTAGTTGCCCTTCGATAGAAATACTCGATAAAAAAAAAGCCCCGGCATTACTTGGAATGCCTCGAAAAATGCCTCGAAATGCCCCGGCATTTCACGAAATACCTCAGATAATGACTTGAAATTTCATGGAATGC
>JANTEX010225925.1:0-13665 GCA_024741295.1 Macrocera vittata
CCACCCTCGATAACTGCCCACACCTGACGTTGGACGTTCTACCCTATGTCATGCATACTTCGAGTAAAAGAAATTTGCGCGAAATCCATACACATTTATATGTGTCTTTTCTCGTTACGTACATATACAGCTGTGCACTTTAAAATAGCAGTACTAAAAATTTTAGAGAAAATCAATTAAAACTCGATGAGTTTATTAATTCAAATTTTTAATTTATATTATATAAGTCAGGTCTTATTTAGTTTATAAAATTATAATAAAAAAAACTTAAATTTATTTCAATTTTATTTAAAGGAATTCTTTTTTCACTTTTAGTAGATCACAATAAAATAGCAGTACTTCAATTATATCACATTTAAATTCAAATTCAATAGTAAAACTTCTTTAAATTCATTTATTCTATTAATATTTTGTTGCGTGACCATGATTTTTTATGACAGCAGCACATCGCCGTGGCATAGAGTCCACTAACTTCTGGCATCGTTCGACTGGTATCGTGTACCAAGAATTGCGAACCACTTCCCAAAGATCATTTTTATTTTTGGGTTTCGCATTAAAAACCGCTCGCTTAACATCACTCCAAAGATTTTCTATAGGATTGAGGTCAGGAGACTGAGCTGGCCAGTCCATAACCTCAATGCTATTGCTCCTAAACCATTCTTTTGCCAACTTACTGGTATGTTTTGGATCATTGTCCTGCTGGAATACCCATTTTAATGGCATTTCTTCTTCGCAGTAAGGTAGCATGGTGTTTTCAAGTATGCCGATGTAAATTCGTGTGTCCATGATGCCGTCAATCAAATGGATCGGTCCCACACCGTAGTATGAAAAGCATCCCCATATTAATATTTTTAAACCGCCAAATTTTACGGTTTTTACTGTATATTTCGGCTGATATTCAGTATTTCTTGGACGCCAAACATATTGCCGAGAACCTGTGCCACCATATAGAACAACTTTCGACTCATCTGTCCATAAGATATTGCGCCATTTTGTAACAGGCCAGTTAATATGTTGTTTTGCATATTCGAGTCGTTTTGCTATATGTTTTTTACTAAGTAGCGGCTTTTTTCTGGGACTACGGGCTGATAATTTGGCTTCGTGTAACCGTCTTCTAACAGTCATGTCACAAACAGGCAGTTTTAGTTCCTTTTTTATTTCGGGTACCGATATGGATGGCTTCAACTTGGCCAAATGAACAATTCTGCGATCATCTTGTAGGGTCGTCTTACGTTTTCCGCCTCTATTTTCTGTTGTTTTCTTATATTGGATTGCATTTCTTATCATTTTAGCGGAGCAATTTAATATTTTTTGTATTTCTGTATACGATTTGCCATTTTTTCTCAAATTCAATATGGTTTCTCTTTTTTCAACTGTGCAATGTTTTGCGCGACCCACTATCATTATAATAGTTACAAATAATTAAATCGAAAAATAAATTTAATATTTTAAATAGTCGATTTGTTATAAAAAATATAAATCTTACTTTTTGGGTGTTAAAATTAAAACAATTAACTGTTCACGACTAACAATAAATATAATATGTATATCACTGCTATTTCAATGTTGCACCAAAATAAGACGAATTAATACTAATCTCTATTTAATTTAATAGATATGTTCTATATGCTATCGTTTTAATGTGTAATTACACTCTCTTTAGTCCATTTGACAGTTATGTGGGCGTTTCTCGTTTTTTCAGTATTTTTTTTAGAGAAAGAGAGCAAACCAAATAGAGTGGATTACGGTACTGCTATTTTAATGTGTACAGCTGTACTTCTATATAATTTGAAGTGATCAGCCGATTAAAGGACACTTCCAGTTAATTTAGGGTGAGTTCCGGTGAATTTCGGTTGACCTTTTCCACTCTTTATCCAATCTTGCTGCGACGCTGCTCCTAAAACGTTTTGGGATGCTTTAAAAGAGTTCTAGAGGAATCCCGAGCAATTTAAGACGAATTCGGGAACTCCGTATAATTTTGGGATATTTCTAGAAAAATGTGTTAAAATCACGAATAATTCATAGGAAATTCTGTGAATTTCGAGAGTACTGAGAAATTTTGAGTGAATTCTGGAGGAATTTTGAAGAACTTCCATACGCATTCTGGGAGAATCTTGGAAGAATTCCCAAGAAACTTGGGGAAATTTGGGCAATTTAAGAAGAATTAGGGAAAATCGATGGAATTCTGGTGGAATTTCTAGGTGATCCCAGAAAAGCTCTATGAAGTACTGGGGAATTCTGAAAGAACTCTGGGGGAATTTTGAAGGACTTTTGTGAGCATTCCGGGAGAATCTTGTGGAAATTCTCAAATTGAATTCTGGGAAAATTCCGTGAGAATTCTATGGGGATGCCAGGGAGTTGTGAGGAAATTCCGAATTCCTATTGAATACAGAAGAATTTCTGGAGCATTCCGAGGAAATTCTAAGGAAAATTTTGTGATAATTTGGGAAAACCGAGTAAATCGTAGTGCATTCGGCGAGTTTACTGGTGAATTAGAAAAATTCTGAGGGGTATTTCGACGGAAAACTGGAGGTATTTCGAAGAAATCTGGAATAATTTAGAAGACTTCCGAAGAAATTGGTGAAATATGAAGAAATTTTAATGAAATGCCGAGGGATTTTCCAACGAATATTGTAAGAGTTCCGAGAGAACTTTAGAGGAATCCCGAGAGAGTTTTGGAGAAATGCCAAGAGAATTCGTTGAGCCTCCCGGTGGAATTTCGAAGAGTTCTGGAGGAAAACCTTGGCAAATCTGTTGGAAATGAGTTCCGAACGAATTTTGCGAGAATTCCCAGAAAAATTGAGGAAGTTTCAGAAAGAATTTCTACGAAATACTGAAGAATTCCAAGATAATTCAAAGACAATTTTTGGGAGAAATCCAAAGGCATTTTATGGAAATTCCGATGGATTTCCACATGAATTTTGTTAGAGTTCCGATGGTACTCTGAGAGATTTTTGAGAGAATTTTGAATTAATTCCGATAGAGTTGTACGGACATTCACTCGATTTCCATTTCCGTTTGATTTCCACTTCAAACCAAATTAAAACTCAATTACTTCCGATCATTTTCGATGGATTTTCGATCTCTTGCCGTTGATTTACATTTTTGATCGATTGCGATTGATTTCCACTTCCTGTCGATTTAGGTTGATTTCCAATGATTTCCGGTGAATTTCGGTTGATTTTTGGACGATTTTCAGCTACTTCTAGTTAAATTGTAGTGAATTACAATTCGTTCAATTCTGGCCGATTTTCGATCACTTTTAAATGATTTCCGGTCCATTTCAGTGTGTTTTCGCTCACTTAAGCTTGTTTTCAATTTGTACTCGTTTTTGCGATGGTTTTTCACTTTCAAACGATTTAGATTGAGTTACAGTTGATATCCGATGACTACATGTGAATTTCGGTTGATTTACGTTTTCGCGGCTCACTTTATTTTAATTGGAGTGGTTGGTCAATTAATTGAAACTTCCGGCCTATTTAGGGTGAGTTTCGGTAAAATTTCGGTTGATTTACGTTGATCTCTTGACGATTTCCGGCTACTTCTAAATGATTTGAAGTGATCGGTCGATTAAAGTACACTCGATCGATTTAGAGTGAGTTCCCGTGAATTTCGGTTGACCTTTGGACGATTTTCAGCTATTTCTAGTTGATTTGAAGTGGAATTCGATCCGTTCACTTTTGGGCGATTTCAGATCACTTCCAGTGTGTTTCCGTTCCCTTACGCTTGATTTCAATTTCTGCACGTTTTTTGCTATTGTTTTCCATTTCCGGACTATTTAGATTGAGTTCCAGTTGATTTCCGATGACTTCCGGTGGATTTATGATGACCTGACTATTTTCAGTTACTTCTATTATATTTGAAGGGATCGGTCGATTAAAGAACACTTCCGGTCGATTTAAGGTGAGTTTCGGTTGATTTAAGTTGAACTCTAGACGATTTCCGACAACTGCTAGTTGATCTGGGGTCAATTACGATCTGTTCACTTCAGTCCTTTTGATTTTCTGGTAAATTTGGCTTGACTTCTGGTAGGCATGATCATAATATTGCTAGTGATCAAATGTTGTAGGGCCGATTTCTGATCAAATCCAATTTATTTCCGGTCGCTTTCGGTTGATTTCAATATATGGTTCTTTTGTGATTGTTTTCCACTTCCTGTTGGTTTAAATTGAACTCCAGAGTATTCCCGATGACTTTCGGTAAATGTCTTCTATTTGATTTGGAGTGATCGGTCGATTTAAGGACATATCCGGCCGATTTAGGGTGAGTTCCGATTGATTTCCGGTAACTTCGAATGGTTGACCTCTGGACGATTTCAGACTACGATTCGAGCAACAAAAATGTTTTCTTTAGATCGCTCGTAAGACGTTTTTAGGTCGAGATCCACGATACAGGTCAAACGGCTCAATACATTTTCATGACATTTTTACGGAATTTGTAGTTCAGTGAGAGGACTAGGACTATTGCTTTTTGGCTAGATTAGACAAAGAGGGAGAGAGAGCGGCGAAGACCTATATTGGGAAAAAAAAACTTGAATCTTAATTATCGGATTCAGTTGTAGTTTTGACAGAAGTTGTACAAAGCTAAAAAAAAACTTTATTCCACAAAATTTGAGCAGGATCGGACAAAGTGGATTTCCAAAGCCCTTTGTTGAAAATGAATAACTTTTCCTGCCAACATCATCAGATTCAATTATAGTTTTCCAAAAATTTGTACAGAGCTAAAAAAACTTCACAACAAAAAATTTGAGCAGGAACTGTCACAACGATGAAAAATTGCGACAGGAGGCGCTTAAAACTACTATTGGTCTTTTGGCAGCAGTTTTCTTTTAAATTATCTCGGGATTTTAATCCGACACAAATTCGTAGCTCTTATCTCAGTATATCCAAAAATGTATCCCAAGTGCCCAAATTTTAGCCCAGCATGATATGTATTCAGCAAACTTACATTCTTTCATTTTACTTTTTTTCGATAACTTCTGAACGGACCTTTTCTGATAAAAACTATTCCAGACGGATAACTTCGGATAATACCGCGTTCCACTGCCTTTAAAAGTACCTAGATCCGCTGGGTTTTTTAAGCCATTTTACCAATTTTAGTGCTTTTTTAGTACCCATATTTATTAGTAAAAAAGTTGGCCAGGATCTGTGGAAACTCGACAAAAACTTTTAACATTTCTTTTAAGACTTCGTACAAACCTTTCGAAAGGTAATGTGCCGAAAATCTGGTAGCACCGCAAACAATCGACATCCCAAACCTGAGGAATTGTTTCAAAGTTGATCTTGTTTTCCCACTAAAAAATATTTTTTTTCGTTTGCTAGCTCCCAAGTATTTCGATTGAAAAATTGTCATACACTGGTTTTTTTTTCGCCAGTTTCGATTAACTTTCTAATCATACATAACTTTGACAATCGTTCAGGCAACTTAATCTTTTTGACAGCTGAGTCAATATTAGCCCCTTTTGAATTATTAACCATAAAATACCAAAAATACTAACCGTTTAAATTTTTATTAGCCTGAATTGGGTTAAAACCAATTGATTTATTTTCATTCGGCAAAAAATCCTTTAACGAAGGTTTCAAATTTTACGATTATCGACTTAGACAACTTTTGCTCATTTCAACCAACATGAGAAAACTTTATAAAACTGACCAAATAATGCCATTTGAGAACTGGTGGAGATATTCTGGTATTTATTTGTCTCGGCGCGCACTATATAACCAACGTTTAAATGTTTTTTTTCTAAATGTGGTGAAGGTATATTTCATTTAATTCCAAATTTTATTCAGTATTTTGTATTGGTCGCTTTTATGTATTTCTGTTATCTTTTTTATCTTCCATATAAATAGGTAAATGGTTTTTGGTAACTTCCCCAAAAAAATAATACACTATATGATAATTTAAAATAAGTTTTCGAAGTTTTTAAGACGATTCAAACAAACAAACAATGCGAAAAAATTAATCGCTCTCTCGTTTCCTTGCTTGCTCTTGAGACTTATCGTCCGCATGTAGAGAAAAACTCTTTCAATGCGGCCGGTTTCTTTGATGAAGATGCACAGATTTGGCATGCCAAAAGGAGCCGACCTGAATGTCGTTACTTGCAATCGACCATGATTAGAACGATCGAATAAACAGTGGTTTCTTTAGAAAAGTTGGGATACACCTTTCGTATTTGTCAATTTGGGAAACCCACCACAGGTTTGTAGCCGAGAATGCTGGCATCTGCGCTGCGTCAGATTAAAATATTAAATAGTTAGCTTTTCCGTTTAACTCAATCTGGGTCCAAGGAGCCAGATAGGATTAACTTGTTATTAAAATTCTTCTGTCTGTGTACACTATTCTATATATTTATGAATACCAATCAGCATGCAGTGACACGTTTATAATATTTCTATTGTAAATATCTGCCGATGGTATAAATATAATTTCTCTTTCGCACCTTCTCGGTCTTGTTTCATGAATTGGACACAGACTCAGTGAAGGCATGTCCAATCCAAGACAGTTTCTTAATTTCTCGCAAAACATTACTTGGCCATATAAGTCATGCACTGCAATTTAGCGAACAAACAAATAATCGACATAATTGCGTGTAGAACCATGGAAATTGCAAAAATGTTTTCGAGATGTAGGTGTAGGTATCATTTGGAATAACAATTATAATCTTACTGCCCAATTGCCTAAAGTTGCCGATCTAGCGTTCGAGCATATATCTATAGACCTCTCGATCACCGATTTTCGAGTTTTCAGGGTGCTAAAATTTGAAACGTGACCACCTGTCCTAGCTCTACCAATACATAACGAACCGATCAGTGTAGTTCAATATGCTGCTTATACTGCCAAGTACCACGTTGTAGAATTCCCTGTGTTGATTGGTATAGGCGGAAAATGCCTTGTCTTTTTTTCCTTTTGTGGATAAAAGTCAAAGCCCTAACCTACTAGTGCTTCCTATTCTTTTGTGGATCATCATTTGTTATCAAAGATTTTCTCTGATACCTATGTAATTCATAAAATCTATGAGCTCGATAAGAGTTAGCCAAAATTTAAGTCACAATCCCCCAGGGTATGTTAAAAACTTATTCCCCATTACAGAATCTGTTTTAGGTCACACTGATCTGTGTACATTCCTACAACTGTTCTTAATTCAGTTTTTTTTTTTTTTATTTTTTCCATTACTTGAATGGAAGAGCATGAATGATCTTGCCTGTAGTGTTTCCGAGAAACGGAATTCAATGCAAAGAGAAACACCCGAATTTAGTCATTTAAAACACTTGAATTTCTTCAGTAAAATTCACTTTGTTTTCAGATCACGAGTTAATGTTAACCTGCTCTTCTTCACCTCGTGTGTCTTGTCCGTGTTGTGCTTTTAGAATATTTTTACTTTTTACATGCCATCCCATCCTTATAAAAATTAATTAGAATACTTTTAATTTAATACTTTTAAATTTACAAAACAAAACGAAATTAAATAATAAAAGTTCAAGGAAAATTAGTTTTGACAAAATCATATGGCTATAATCAAAATCAATTCTATACGAAATCACACAAATGAGCCGGAGACTGACGTATTCTTAATGAGCGCCGCGTTAGCCCATCGTCCACAACCGGAGTCCGGCCAAGACCTTCGTCCATTTCCGACATATCGGGCCAGACTCCTCATCAGTGCTGTGTCGCTCGATCATTATTTCCGGAACAACTTCCAGAACTGGAACCATATTGGCGTGATTTACACTTCGCCGATAATATTTGCCACTATCGGATGGTATTGACATCGCCACTCTTTTCCGTGACCACAAATCGCTGCGGATTGAAAGTCAATGCGGGTTGTTCTCATTCAGCATGTTTCTCAAGACGACCTCATCGCCTTCCGTGATATCATTGTGCGTCGCATGCAATTTGTTGTCACGGTACTTACGTTTCAATTGCGTACAATTTGTGTACAATAGATGTCGAAAATTGTATATAAGCATATATAATTTTCGACATCATCCACCCCGTAAAGAATTAGTTTTCTTTGCCCATTTCGATTTTACAAATCTTGCTGGTTGGACGACAGTATTTTCCTTTTGATGTTTGCACTTCCACCACCCGTACATTTCCATCCTTGCCAGGAAATGTTTTAGTAATACGTCCCATCGGCCAACTGTTTCGCTCTAACTGATCATCAGCTATTAAAACGATGTCATCAATTTGAATTGGTTCGGAATTTCGGTTCCATTTCGACCGTTTGGTCAGAGTTGGTAAATACTCCTTTGTCCAACGTCGCCAAAAGTTGTCGATCAATAGTTGAGATTTTCGCCACTCCTTCCGTAAATTTAAATCACGCTCCTCAAACTTTCCAGGAACTGTGCCGCTTGATGAACCACGAAGAAAATGGTTAGGTGTTAAACTCTCGGGATATTCTACCTCAGTTGATACCATTGTAAGTGGTCTGCTATTAACAATATTTTCACATTCAACGAAAACTGTCTGTAGAACTTCTTCTTTGGGCGCATATTCTTTTAATACGTGTGTGAGGACTCTTTTCACTGAACCAATCAGCCGTTCCCAGCAACCACCCATATGTGGTGCTGCTGGGGGTATGAAACTCCATTCAATTTGGTGAACAGCCAGTTCTCCTCGGATTTGGTCGTTGTTAATATTTAGAATGGATTCCCTGAGTTCTTTGCTTGCGCCTCTAAAATTTGTTCCGTTGTCGGAATAAATTTGCTTCGGAGCACCACGTCTGGCCATCAGTCTTCGAATTGCCATTATTGCCGAGTCAGTTGTTAGTGTGTGTGCGAGTTCTAGATGGATCGCCCTTATTGTCATACACGTAAATAATACACCCCACCGTTTTTCATGTCGTCGACCGATTGTAACATTTATCGGACCAAAGTAGTCCACTCCGGTATATGCAAATGGCAAGACATGAGGTGTGAGGCGCATAGATGGCAATTGTCCCATTATTGGCATCGATGGCTTTGCTTTTCGAATTTTGCAATATTGACAGTTTGCAAACACTTTTTTGACCGCTGATCTGATTCGAATGATCCAATACTTCTGGCGTAATTCATTTATGACAGTTTCAATACCACAATGTTTGTATTTTTCATGGTAAAAATGAATCAGCAACTTTGTATACTCGTGCTTTGGTTCCAATATGAATGGTCGCTTTGTATTATAATCCAGAGTGGTTGCCATATCGCATCTCCCGCCAAGACGCAATGTCCCGTCGATATCCATTATTGGTGTCAATTCTAGCAGTCTTCCCTTCGTAATTGGTTTCTTGTTTTGTAATGTTATTACTTCATCAGGAAAACATTCAATTTGCATTTTCTTTATCCATAGTATTTCTGCCTCATTAATTTCTGATAAAGTTAAATTGTTCGCAGTTTCGGACGAAATAATTGTTGGTCGAATTATTTGAAGCAATTTAGTGCAAAATCTTTTCATCCATGCTGTTGCACGAATGAGCCGGTACCATTTCGAAAATCGTTTTATTTCAGGACAACCACCTTCAAACGATTTTACTGAAGTTATCAAACACACATTTAACTTTATTTCTTCGCAACAGATTGCATTCGGGTCCTCAATATCGGGTTCGCATGGCCATTCATGTTCCGGTTTTTTTAAAAATTCTGGACCATTGAACCACCGGCTGGATTCATCTGCATTATAATATTGACCGAATTTTGTTGCTTCATCAGCGACATTTAATGATGTAGATATCCATCGCCAGTCTTCAACTCTAGTTAGTTCCTGGATTTCACCGACTCTTTGTGCGACAAATTGCTTAAATTTTTTTCCATCAGCCTTTATCCAACAAAGGACGGTTCTTGAATCGGACCATAGAAACGTTTTTGAGATGTCCAGACGCAATTCATTTTTTATGGTGTTTTGAAGACGACTACCCATCACAGCAGCTTGCAACTCTAAACGAGGTATCGATAATGGTTTCAATGGAGATACTCTAGCCTTGGCCAATACCAGCGATGTTCGATAATCATTGTTGCGGATAACTCTTAAGTAAGCGACGGCAGCAAAAGCATCCTCGCCAGCATCGCAGAATACGTGTAGTTCAATTGAATCAGCGTCGGGAATCAACATCGAATAGCATCTCGGAATTTGTATTTCTGGTAACATTTTTAACTGTGAAAGCCATTGAATCCATGAATTATATATACTGTTTGGTATTTCATCGTCCCAACCAATGTTTGTTCGCCAGATTGATTGCATAATAATGCGACCCTGAATGGTGAAGTTTGTCACGAAACCAATTGGATCGAAAATGGTCATTACTATCCGCAAAACTTCTCTTTTCGTTGGTACTTTTAAATTAACAATGATTTCTTCAGGAAGCCGCTGAAGTGACAGTTTGAATGTGAATACGTCTTTCATAGGATTATACCAAGTTCCGAGTACCCTGTCTACAGTAACTTCACGTTCGTTGTTTACACATTTTTCATTTGATCCATTGGCCGAAAATTGTTGCATGACCCCTTCAGAATTCGAGATCCAATTTACCAATTGAAAACCACCTTTTGATTGCAGTGAAATCATTCGAGATATATTTTCGATTGCCTCGGTTTCAGAATTAGAAGAGTCCAAAAAATCGTCCACATAGAAATTTCTTTCAACGTTGACAGCCAAATCGGCAAATTCCGGATGATCTTTGGCAATTTTATTTTTGACAAACTGAGCCGAACATGGCGAACAAGTAGCACCAAAAAACATTACTTGAATCTCGTAGGTTTGCAGTTCCGATTGTCCCGGTTCACGCCACAGGAAACGTTGTGCGCAATGATCTTCAACTCGAATTTTAACTTGGTGGAACATTTCGGTGATGTCACCACAATAACCAATTTTTCTCTCGCGAAATCGCATTAGAACACCAGGAAGAGCACTTAAGTAATCCGGACCTGGTAGTAGAGCATCGTTTAGGCTGATGCCATTACTTTTTGCTGCAGCGTCAAATACCAATCGGAACTTATCTGGTTTATTTGGGTTTATTACCCCGAAATGAGGTAAATACCATGTCCTCGGCGTTAGAACTTCAGCCTCCGCAAATGAAAGCTTTCGAATATGTCCCTTTTTAACATAATCACGAATTTTTTCGACGTATTTATGCGCCAAATTTGCGTCTTTGGACATTTTTCGCTCTAGGCACTGTAATCTTCGAAGTGCCATAGGCTTGCTGTTCGGTAACATAATATCGTCATCTTTCCAAATTAAACCAGTTTCATATCGGTTTTCATTCGGGAGTTTTTTGGTCGTCGCGTTCATTATTGCAACGGCCCTGGATTCAAGCTTGCTGATAGGTGTCTTAACCAAAACTCCAAACGAATCACTTGAAAAAGACATTTTGACCAACCGATCAATTTCATCATCGCTTTGATTGTGATGACAAATAGCAAAATTATAACTTTTTTCGCAATTATTATATTTTTTAATGTTGCCATGAATACACCAACCAAGTTTAGATTTAGAGGCCGTCGGATCATCAATTTTTCCATAAACAAATTTTCTGGGAACCGTCAAATGTATGTTGTCTTGACCGATCAAAATTAAAGCTTTAGCGTTGATCATATCCTTAATCGGAATTCCCTTCAGATGATCCAAATGGATTAGTCTTGACATTATAACTGTTTGTGATGGTAACGATAGTTTTGGCACCGTTCTGACATTTTTCATTTCGTACCGCTTTGCATTATTATGTGTACCAGAAATCGTTATAGAAACACTTTGTGATGAATCGTTATACGAAAGCGCTTCATTCGCCCATTGCATACAAAACGGTTTCAATTCGCCATGAATGTCCAGTTGCTTTACCAGAGATTCGTCGATGAGTGTTACTGTTGATGCCTCGTCAAATAGAGCAAATGTATTCAAATACGAATTTTTAGCATAAATTGTCACAGGAACCATTCGAAGAAGTACTTCAATTTTGTCGACCTTTGTGGCGCAAACCGTCTCTGAAGCACTTGGTGATGTATTTTGTGGAGATGGTTCAATATGCTTATGCAGCAATTTATGGTGGTTTTTGTTACAATTTTGAATACCGCAACGACGCTTCTTTTTGCATTTTAATACCGCATGTCCAGGTTTCAGACAACTGAAACATATCCTTGCCTGAACCACTCTAGTCCAACGTTGATCGATGTTGTCGTTTTGCATTTCTGCACATTTTTCAATTTGATGTTCATTACTTTTACAGTAATGACAAACTATTTCGATCTCCCCAACAACCATAACATTTTCCTTTTTTCTCGGCAAAACATTATTTGTAACAATTTTTGGGGTGCTGACATAGCAAGCCGCAGAAGCAAGTTCATTTATCCATGATGCAAAATCTCTAATATCCATTATTCCATTACTGTGCATAACAATTTGACCCCATTGAATTTTTAACATATCCGGAATCTTTGCGAGTAATTCCTTTAGCAGCTGTGGATTTCCGAGATGGTTTTTAGCCTCAAACAATTCTAATGTGCTTGTCAAATTGTTTAAACTGGATGAAAATTTTATAATTTGCTCCAAATTGTTGTCCTTTATCAATGGAAATAATCTTATCTTAGAAATGATGGATTCAATTACAAACTCCGGACGTCCAAAACGAACCCTTAATGTGTGCATAATAGTGTTCACATTTTTCGGATGATACATCATGCCTCGAACTGTTTCAAGTGCTTCACCCTTTAGACACTTTTGAAACTTAAGCATTATTTCTTCATCACTAAGGTTACAAAGCTCGATCTTTCGGTTCACTTGAGAAATAAACATTGGCCAGTCGTCGGGATTCCCATTGAAATTTGGAAAATCCCTATCAATTTGAGTGGTCTGGTGTCTGTTAATGTTGACAGCACCGATTGCGTTTGTTAATGCATCACATAGTCTGTTTATAGAGCCATTAACCTCTTTTTCCTGTTTTTGTGTTTCTTGCTCCACTGGAGCGACGACATTTTTGTCCTTCGTGGAGCAAATCCACCCATTAATTCTGGATTTACAATAATAACGTGAACCATCATCTGCGTCATCATCATCGGAGCAACCGTCTAGTTCAGCCTGTTTTATTTCGAATTCCAACTGCAGAACCTTCATACGGTTATCAATTTCTTGCTGCTGTCGCATTAACTCATATTCAGCATTATATTTTTCCAATTGCAAACGTTTTTGCAACACAATTTTTGATTTTGCAGAGCCCCTAGAAATCATTGATCTATTTGCAAACGATTTGATGTCATTCGTATTTGCTGTTTGCTCCTGTGGTGCATTGTTTTCATTTTGGTGATTTTTGTGTCGGACCGTGCCACATGATGGAGATGAATTTAACACATTGAACGTCTTTTTGTTCGTGGTTTTATTATCCATGACGACTCCATCGCTGTTTTCACCAATATGTTGCCCCATAGGAATATCAAGGCTTTTACTGTTACCAAATTTTTCCGGCCATTGAAAATCATGATTTAAATTGTTGTTAACGCCAGCATTTCTTCTTTTATTTCGTGTATTCATGGTGAACTTTCAATTTTTTAACCATAGAACTGTTTATTCGGCTAATCGAAGGACCATATGTTAACGAGACTATATTAATTGTACCCCGCGCGTGATAGTTAGAGCCAGGTCAACCCCGCGAAGCCACTAACTATAGTGTACAATTAATTATTGTTTAAATAAACACACAATTTT
>JANTEX010226036.1:0-13665 GCA_024741295.1 Macrocera vittata
GCGACTCGCAGAAAATGGCTTAGCAATTAATATATCTAATTCTAAATTTTGTTACAATGAAACTGATTATCTTGGATACACTGTAAACCAATTTGGAATAAGTCCTAATAAGAGCCATCAAAAGTCAATCCGGGATTATCTAATGCCGAAGAATTTAAAAGAATTGAATAGTTTCTCGGGTTTATGTGCGCAGTTCAGAAAATTCATTCAATCATTTTCTCAATTTTTCGTTACTGCAATTGCATACGGCCTTTAAACTAAAATTCTCTAAAATGAGTGACGGGGAAAGTCCGAGGAAGTTGATAGGTTGGCTGCAATGGTCGATAAGATTTGTTATATATCTATGTCCGAACTACGGGACATAATAATCACGATGAAAATCCTATTTCCACAATAACAACAACAGCTGTTAAACGTCTGGATCAAATGGATAGTCGAATTTCACAAATGGATCGTTCAAGATCTGCATCTCGATTACAACACAGTCGATCGAAATCCACGCCTAATAGAGAACTAAAAGTATGTTGGTATCGTAGGAAATTTGCTGAACAGGCTACTAAATGCATTACACCTTGTGCATTTGTAACTACCAATTCGGAAAACTAAATGCCCAGTTCGTGGAAGCGACAAACGGTTTAGATGCACTTATTTGTCGCTTATTTGTTCTTGACAAAAGCACCGATCGCTCGTATGTCGTTGATTCGGGAACCGATGTTTCTGTCATTTGTCTTGGCCGACGTATCCAAACCATTTAATGGTGCCGACTTCTTAGCGAACTGAACAGATTTTTGGGAATGATAAATTCTTTACCGTCCATTTTTGTCAAAGAGGTAATAAAAACGAGATAAAACTTAAATTCTTTGGTATGATCAGGCTATCGAAGATTTTAAAAATTGTAAGACCATGTTACAAGATGCAACCAAACTTCTTCATCCGTTAACTGAATCTGAGTTATCACAAATGGTCGATGCCTCCGATTATGCAGTTGATGCTGTAATGCCACAAAAAACATAAAACAGGAAGACAACCATTAAGCATCTTTTCTCGTAAATTGAAACCAGCTGAGCAAAAATATAGCGCCCATGTCCTTGGCAATTTGTTTGGCATTTAAACATTTCCAACATCACGTCGAAGGTCGTCCATTTACAATTTATACGGACCTCAAATCAATTACTTTTGCATTGCGACAGAAGTCTAAATAAGCATCACCACGTCAATTTTATTTCACAATTTTTTACCGATATCCGCCATGTTTCTGGTAAAGATAATATAGTAGCAGATTCTTTATCACGGGTTCCGGCTATATCATTTTCAAATGTTTTAGATTTTGAAAACCATTCGAACGAACAATTAAAGAACTCGGAATTAGAAATTCTAAAAAAATCGATTGTCTTTAAAGTCGAAAACTGTCTAATTCCTGGATCACTGAAAACACTTTTTTGTGATGTATCAACCGGAATTGAACGACCTTTCATACCAATCTCACCTGGAAAATAAGTCTTTGACCATTTTCATAATTTGTCACATCCTGGAATTAAAGCATCAGTGAATTTAATTTCGAAACGATTCATATGGCTGTCCATAAAACAAGATTGTGGTAGGTGGGCGAAAGCCTGAATTAACTGCCAACAGTTTAAAGTAAGTCGCTATGTTAAATAGGACATTGTTTAAACATTTTGTAAACATTTTCAACTTCTAATCACTCAAACAACATGTTTTTGTATTCAAGGATTTGAAGACATGCAAACAGGTTTTCCTCCGCAAACTGCCAAGCGGTCTTTAGGAATTGATTTTCACTATCAACTCTTTTGAACAAAGGCCTCGTCTTTCATTGCTCGTGAGCTCACATTTTTCTGTTTTCCCGGATTCGCAATGAGCACCGTCACCGAGCCAAAACGAGAGGCCGTTGAACCACAAGCCACATAATCCGTCCGTTAAACAGCCCCTGGATACCAAACCAGCCGGATGATCGTCATAATTCTATCCTCTAACGGAATTACGCTGGCTCACAGACTATATATGCCACTAGGCTACGTAATATCCACCATCCCATCTTGCAAGCTAGCTATATATGTTGCACGATATACTCAAGCCGGAACAACTGCATGTGTCTGAACGATGCCGCCCAAAAAGGGGATTTTTTTTTCTTTTTACAAAACGCGATAATGTAAATGATTTATATAAATTTTCTATATAAAACGTTATGGTTGTAAACGTACATATGTATATCTTAACATTTATAACATAGTAATGTAATGCATTATAAATTGTATTATTCAATTGCGATAGCACGACACACAATGTTGTATACCAGAATGTCACAATGTTGAGAAAATTGTTTGGTCGATTTAAAAGACATATCTCTTCATAATATTGTTTATTTTATTTTTATTGAAATATTCTTATGTCACTTTTTATGGGTGTTCGTGTTTCTTTATTATTTTTTTTTATTAGAAATGAGTTAGGGTCGATGGGTGTTAATGAATCGAAATATGGTTTCTGTCGCGTTTGAGCATTGATTTTTTTTTTTTGAAAGCAATCATCTTTATTGACAGACAAGACATTGATAAAAAATACATTGTTAAATTAAGTACGTGTTCAACGATGAAACATATGATTATCTTCAGTGTGATTGTAAAGTAGTCTATACGACTCTTTAAAAATGCTTATACAACTATGCAAAAATGAAATGCTGGCTTTACGGTTAGATAAATTGACGATGTCTGTGTAAACTGGTCAATCAGTTCCACGGTTCTAGTAAAAACCTTTAAAAAAGGCTGTAGGACTATATGAAGTCTGAAGATTGCAAGAGACACGAAACGGCCATAAAAAGTTACAAATAGTTTAATTTTATATCCTTTCTATAAATGGATTCGATAGTTTCACATCAATAGATACCTATCGCAATGGTATAATACCGAATTCACTGACTGTCTAGAAAATGTTATTTTTAGGCTATGTCATGTCACGTACAATATTTCTCCAATAAAACTTCATTATACTTTCTATATTGTTTTTATATGCGATTCGCAATGAAACAGAAAACTACAACGACATTGCCAAAGTAAACTCAGCATTCCTCAATGCTCTGATACAAATTACAAGCACACACATATGTATATATGTCCCGAATTTTATAGAAGGATGCTTTTATAGACTTATATCTTAGTACTTATATAACATATAGCATACTGATAACGACAAGTCATAAAGTCAAATTACTGGACGAAGTACATATGTATACCACGCCATAAAATTCCATAAATCTATACAAACATTTACAAACAATAATACTGAGGAAACAGTTGCATATGGTCCTATAAATGTACATTGTGTAGATAGGGTTTCTGTTAGTTTTTACTTCATTTCCGTTTCCTCTTGTTTGCGATGGGATTAAAATAAATGTTTTCAAACTGTATAACTGTTTCTCTATAGCCGGCTTGCTTATTGTGCCCATCCATAAAGATTGTAGAATGTGGACTATTAGATTATAGCGTACCTATGGAACATCTAGTTATTACTGGCATGTAATATCTATATGTGTACTACTACCTACATATACTTTAATGCGGCAAATGGACATGTTTTAGAGATTACCGAAAGTGTAATTGTAGAACTGGGTGGTTTATTGTGTTATTTGACCATTCCCAGTTCTCTAAATGTATAGTATATGGTACACACGTTCCACGAATACAAGAGGACACCGGGCTGAGTGGCTAATAATATATATATAAAAGTACACGGTTTAGAAAATGGTGTGTGCAACAAATTTAGTACATATCGTATAATAGTATTTTGGTATATCGCACCTGGGTTAATCTGAATACACGTTCGTTCGTTCACTATAACCGTCCCAAAAACTAAATAATACACTATTGGATGGTGAATGGGCATCGTTTATCTCTTAATAATAAATTATTAATAACCTTCAATAGAATTTTGATAAAATTATTTAACTTTTATAATCTTTAAATCAATGGCGCTCTTAATTGAATATTATTTTATGATAATAGCCTAATCATTAGAAATTGGTTTTGGTTCAGTATTAAATCGGTATTGACAACCAACACAAATTCGTGATAATATCGTCTATTATGCAGTGGATGTGAAAGCTATTAATGTATAATTACAATGTAGTGTGCAAACGATTTTTTTTGTATTAGTGTATGTTGGGGTGTTCTCTTTCCCAAAATGTATTTTTAGAGAAAAATGTTACAGATACCAGTCGAAATGAGACCATATATGCTTCTACACAAACATTTGCAGTGTAAACACGTGTCAATGATTCACATCAGCCGGGATCCTCTGTTATTTTTAAGCTAAGTGAAATATATCAAACGAATCAATCGTTTCCCCTGTGTGAATTTGACAGATGAAGTGGTTCACTATACTCTACCCAGGACACGGAAAAAAGGAAACTCCAGCCAGCTATCGAGGGTGCTCAGCTACCACTAGGTCAAATACCATGATAGCAGATCTTTGCAAAATCTTCTAACTTTCTCCTTTTTTAGTAAAACCTTATAAATAGTTTTGCCGTACCACCACTGAAACCATGTCATGTCTAATAACAGCTCTTTATGGAACTCAGTAAATATTCTTATACTTGCCAAATATTTAAGACCGATATTCTGAAACGTTGTTTCTGGGTCCAGTTAATTTGCTATGACATAATTGCAGCAGCAGAAGACTTACAGACAATCACAATGAATTCACACGAAAAAAAATTTGCCTTCGCTGACCATAAAGAAACCGCAACAAGTACGATGGTTGAACAAGACTCTAAATGCCCATGCCTAATGATCGAGGGACCGGAAAATATACAAAATAACACTAACTGACTAAAATCTAAAGGTCAGAAAGTCAAAAGGTCACATACAGAAGCATTTCTGTGATGAGAGCTAAAACCTTCTAACCAAGAATCAAGAAAATCGATGTGTCCTCCACTAAAGGAACGATAGAAACCCTTAAGAAAACGTATAGTACAAAGACCGAAAATGCTCAAGAAAGCCAGGAACAACTTTTCGTAGCATACTTCTTAGAACGGAATTCAAACCGATTGGAACTTTGCCATAAAAATTACCTCAGTACCACAAGTGCCAGACCTTTAAAAAGTGCCGGCATTCGCCCAGTCTTGCTGCAGAAACAAATACAAATGTAGAACAGCAAAAGTTATCTTCATACCCAAACCTGAAAAATGTAAAATGCGGTCAGGCCAATATGCTTTTGGCATCCATTCTCCTCAAAACTAAAAAGAAAGAGATAGATCTCCACATTAGGGAGATCTATCACAGTTTGGATGTCAGAGTAAGAAACCATCCGAAACCGCCTTACATAGTCTATGTTAGTTACAAGACTGGAGAAGACACTAGACGATATAGAACTAGCACTAGACACGTATGTATCGGTTATAAAAAACATGCCCAGCCCAAAATGATGAAATAGATCTATCAGGTATCACCTAATCATCAATATTATGGTGCCACAAAACAGTGAAGAGAGTGGAAACCTTCCTTGAAAAGCTACAAAGAAAAGCGATAACAGGAGCTACTCAACATCCAACCAATGAGTGTAGCGGCTAAAGAAACAGCAATTAACTCGTATGCAAGAGCGGTATTCAACGGGAGCTGGAAATCGATAGGCACTCGTCACCACTCTAAGATTCAAACTCATTCGTTTAAATGAGATCAGTAACCATACATAAAGGAATGCAATTTGAAGAAAGTTCTGAAGTGGTAGTACCGACACGTGAAGAGAGGTCCGACCAAACTAACAGACTCAAGCGAAATTATCTTCTATAGTGATGGCGTCGAAAAGTTAACAGATGCATGTATGTTTGGATCACGCCACAGTATTCCAACCAGAAGTGTTTGCCATTTTGGCACGCGCAAAAGAAATACTGGCTCGGGGTTACACAAATACAAGAATATCAGTATGCTCAGACAGCCAAGCAGATCTGAAGGTACTATACAAGCGAGCAATAACCTCTGCCCCAGTAAAGATATGCGTCGACGAACTGTCCAAAGTCGGCAACTCTTAAATTTGTGTGGGTTCAATCTAATGGCAATTAAAAGGCAGACGAACCCGGAAAAGCTTGCAGATTTTGCAGGGCCAAAGCTAGGCATGCCAAAACATTACATAGAAATAAAAGAGCAAGAACGAAAAGCTGATGAGCTAATAAACCTTAGCAGAAATACGTTAAGGCTTGGAATCAGGCAGTTTAATGGTCACTGCCATCTAAGGGACCACCAAACAAAAATAGGCTTCGAGAACGATGACCTATGCAGCCTTTGCGTCGAAGGACCAGATACAGCGGATCACATACTCGGCGAGTGCGAATCCATTGCACGGAAAAGACTAAGTATTTTCGACACTTACGATAGCTTACTCGACCTAGTATGTGAGACATCAACGATATCAAATCAGTAAATGACTAAAAGGAGACATAGTTAGACTATCTAGGATATGACAGGCTGGCGCCTAACAAAACAATAAAAAGAGGCTCCAGACATAAGTGTTCGGTCTTCGACAAATTTTTCTGGTTAGTTGTCAATAGAAGTGATCATCAAAATATTCGAACACAATATCGCATTGCTCAATGGTTTTGACTTGTCAAGAGTATGCAAACCGAACTTAGAAACATTTTCACCGTTTTTTTCGTCGCACTTGTAACATAACAGATTTGTAACAATATCGAAATCTGAAACAAACTCTTAAACAAAAAGGAAAACTTAGGGTTGAAGAACGTTTTGTTCGGATTTCAGCGGCCAGATCTCTTAAACTCCTCTGTGGAATATGGGTAAATTATAAAGGTGTTGGGTCTCTCTCTCTCTCTCTCTCACACGATTGAAAAAGCTTTCCTCTGTGACGAAGACTGAACTTTAGTTGATACTTTAAACGAACTACTTACGGGCTGGGGATTGTCCGAAAGCTTGCTACCTTTGCATAGTAATCGCTATTCCCAAACTTAAGCATGACCAATTTATTTTGTTGTCCTGTACTCAGAAACTAGGCGAAAAGATGATTCACTGCAGACTGGATTGGTTGTGTGAGTACTACGTCAAGCATTCTCAAACCAAATTCGGATTCAGAAAAAGTTGTCTTCTCTGATAAAACGTTCGCCAAAATGAAAATTCTAATGCACAATTGCACATGTTTCTCGATATTGTATCGGCATATACGATTGGGTAGATTTTTAAGTTTATCTGGCAAATTACATAGACTTGGGCTGACCAACATGATCATAAAATTCACATAGCGATAGTTAATTTTCACTATAAACGGGAATATAGTTCAAATCAGAATGGGTTAAATGGGCTTTCCGCAGGGCTAAATTTTATCATTCAAGGTATGCTCAACTATTGCAGTACGCTGATGACTGTACAAGTGTACACATATATTCTATGTAACCAGTATTCACAAACAATTTGGTGGGATTCCGATCCAAATGATCTTTTATATGCGAATCAATAGTTCACGAATCTTGCGTTGTGACAAAAATTCCAACAAGTAAGTTTCAGTTTTCAATTCAATTGTTTGTTACTAATCTCCTTTAATTTTAACAATATTTTTGTTCAAAAGGACATTTCTGGTTTCTTTATACTTTATCCCTTTGAAACCTTGAAATCATACTGAAATTCCATTGGATTCTTGAGATCTCATTGAAATCTCGTTGTAAGCTTAAAGTGTCATTTAAATACCAATTATAGGCTTGAAACTAAATTTCATTCTTGAAATGTCATTAAAATCCAACAGAACTCTTGAAATATCTTTGAAGTCAAAGAAATCCAAAATCTCATTATCTTGAAATTTTAAAGAAATCTTGAAATTTAGTTCTCCACCTATATACTTTTAATACCGCGTCGGGCGACTAAAGTACTAGCCCTGAGCGATAGCTTGTCAGCGGTTCAAAAAACTTGCACATTGTGATACACTCTCGGTCACAATGAATGAATGTATTGTTGTTTAAGTTTTATTGCTTTGTGGCATCTCAAAGTACTCAACACTAAGATTTAGGTCGTTTTTTTAAATTGAAAAAACGAATGCAATTCGGGAGCACTGGTTAAATTCTGCTTTTCGATTTTACCCTCTAGGAACAAATCACAACGGCATTTCTAAATCACCATCACTTCAACTAACTAAGACGTTTCACACATAAAATCTCGCTGAAATTCATCAAATTAGTAGCGCACTCGATCGACTAAATCATTCTGCAGTGTGATTCAAATTAGCTAGACGCTCAAATCGATTCCACAAGACCCTTAATTCGACTAAACTTATCACTGTACTAAAGTCAAACACTAACTAAAAAAAGTCCGAGAATTTTTTAAGTTCTTGTTTCATAAATAAAAAGTGCATGCTCAAGATCTGAATGAGACGATCAATCAAAGCGCATCAAAAATTGATGTTGAAGCATTGGAATGGTTATAATTTTCGGTGAAGGAAACCAGAAAAGGTATTTTGAAGACATGTCAGCATCAATTCTCTTGCAATGTTTCCAACAAATCTGTTTTGTTTAGGACTGGCTTTAATATACGTAGGTCGCAACCTAAGTTTTAAGATATAGCAACACCGAACGTCAAGTCTGACCTTAACGATCTTAATGTATCTTCGCCGAAAAATGGAATTAAATCGTGGACATTTTCGGAGGATGATTTTTTTTGCGATTTTCGACGTGAATCAACTCAACAAAGGTATTCAAAAATCAGTTGTTTTGCCAGAAAACCTCGATGCCGTGCGTGAACTGATATTGCAAGATCGTCACGTAACTTATCGTGAAATTGAGGCTCGCAAACATTCAATACTGGACGTATAATTTAACAAAAGTATCGTGTTTAAAGGTTCAAACAAATGTTGCAAAACTGATCAGCAGTCGATTGTATGGATCTTTCAAAACGAGCCAAACCTAAAAAAAAAAAATTTGCGCACGAAGACGTTCGTAGTAAATGGTTGCTTGTTTCTTCGACTTGAACGGTCATGTCGTAACAGTGTCTCTAGTGGAACATCGTACGGTCAATTCTGAATGGTACACGAAAGTGTTCGGAGAAATGAGTAAAATCAACCGGCAAAGACGGATCATTATCCACCACGACAATGCTTATTGGTGTACTGTACATGTTCAAATGGCCATCACTATACACACTCAATTAAAATAAAGGACCTTCAAATCTTTAAAAAGGTTATAATCCTGGACGAGATTATTATGTAGAACCTTGGAAGCTGAAAAAGGATAAGAGCTGGTCACCTTTTTTTACGAATGATGTTTCACAAAAAAATTAAACCAATTTATCCTGTAATATAGCTTGGATTTTTCGAATTGTGAAAGCAGAGTGACCTTGTTCAATCTTTGTTTGCAACAAAACTATTTTCCAGTTGGCGGTAGTTATTTGTGAATCGATTGGCAAATCTACTACTTGAATCGGCCCTTTGAAATGGACATGTCTAGTTCTTGTTTAGGTATCTCAATGATTTATTTGTATGCTTTAAAGGCACTCTGGCATGCTATACCTGGAAACTTAAAGATTTCAATGGAAGTTGAAAGAGATAGGAATATTCACTATTTCGATGTCTTAATTATGAGATGACTGAATACCTCGGAGTTCGATATATACAGAAAAGATACTTATTCAGATTCAATCATAAGGGCAGAACCATTTAGTCCTCTCTGAACCATAAACTATCAGCTTTCAGATCTATAATAGACACTTTGTGTCCTACTATCCTCAGATCGACAGAACAAGAAAATTGAATTGGAATCACAAATATGGTGAGTTCTGACCTATTATATATTTTTATAAATCAAAAAAAAATTTAGCCTTTGCAGCGTGTATCAGACTATCAGTAAGGTTGTTTACAATATGACGTAACATACATTGGCCAGACAGAAAGGACAATTGAGTAATGGACCAAAAAACATATGAGATTATCAAACTTCTAGTTTTGGCAAATATATGTTTGATACAGGTCATAGAATTCCACCGACATATATACGTCAAAGATTTTACATAAAAGAGAAATGGGTTTAAAGTTAATCTTTTAAAGTCTTTAGAGATCAATAAGTTAAATCATACTTGTCAAATTCTTCTCAATGATCAGTTGGAATTAAACAGATCACCTCTATTGAATATTTTGAATTAAATGAATTGACATAATTGTTTTAGCTTAACTGTCCGTACACTTTTAAATTATTGTCAGTTGCTCACAAATTTTTTTAGCATTCTGGAAGAGACAAAGAAAACGTACATTTGTTTTGTTAGAATACATTTCCACGAAGAAATAACGCAAAGTAAAAACCATTATACACAAATAGTAAAGACAAGTGGTGACTTGATTTAGACGTCGTGTGAACGTCTATTATTAGTCGATAGTTTATTAAAGTCTAATCTAAGTATAACAAACCCTTTTTCTTCCGAAAATAGCATAAGATGATAAAAATTGAATGTTCGTTTGTTTTCGTTTATTTTTACCTGTATTGAATTTAGTTTCAAATTGCGTCTTTCCCGTTTCAAAAGGCTTTATTTACACAAAAGGAAAACCCGCAAAAATAAAGTACGTAAACAGTTTAACGAAAATCTTCAATGTCAAGGATTGTGTTCTACTTTAACGGTAACTGCTTATTGTTCTGTCACGGTTGGTTGTATGATAATATTTAATAAAGTCCGAAAAAATCAAAGGACAAGTTTCATACTAAAATTGGATACATTTTTTTTTAAAGTATCCAAGTAACTCAATTACTAATTGCCGACGTCAGACATTTTTCTGTATCCATAAGTTTTGTTCGACACACCGTATTCCTTTGTGATAGGATTAAGAATATATACTATTATAGTATATAACGTCTTGAATTGTTGCAGCCTATATCCAATTTGGTAGTTAAGCACTATATAATACTTGTTGTTCAACTAAAACTTCTAATGAAAGATAATTCCAATTTGAATGTGTCATACGACAAAATATTATCTCTATTCTCTATATATAGGATATGTACGAGTACATATATATTTACATGGACTCCATCGGATAAATATCTAATTCCGAGACACAATATAAACGTGAAATAGACGTAATTAGAAGTTATTTGAGATCCAAGCAAAATGTTCCCTATTCAAACATCAGACACTCTTAAGCACAAAACCTTTTATTTTTCGTATTTGTATATTAGTATGTGTATATAGTATAAATACACTTTTCTTGGCTAAAGTAAATTCGATACTCACGTATCTACACATGTATATCTGCACAGGATATATATTTTTGGCGACGAGAATAGTGTTTTCCATGTGTAAGAAAACTATAGTCTCGCTCCAAAAATCCTTTTGTGTTTTAGTTTACTTTTAGTATAATGATTTCGTTATGTGTTTAGACATTAAAAGGTATGCGAAATTGTGCCAGTTGGCTAACATATCATAACAATTTAAGCCGTATACTGCTGTATAATACTGAAGTGATATATACCTTTAATATTGTCGTAAACTATTCGGGTTACTTAATTTTATGTGAATGTTTGTGTTTGTCTCTGTGTGTGTGTGTGTGTGGGTTGGTGATTTACCCAAAATAACATTAGAGACCGAAAAAAGATAACCGAAAATGAAAAAGCCCAAGAAAAATATCTTGAGCCATTCCTAGAGTGTGTATTTATATCTGTAGTCTGTATTTTAAGGGTTTATCCTTAATGTTTTCACATACGTTTTTATACAGGGTGGCTAGAGATCATGGCTTTTAGACTTTACTCTTTTATAATTAATTTGGATTTTCCTAAACATCTTCTTAGGATTAATTTTTAAGAAATTTTGCCAGGATCTTTAACATTTAATGAAGACAAATAAGTACACCCTGTTTCCCTATATAAATAAAAAAAAAACAGAATCAAAGCAAAAGGTTTTCATATATTCGATACTGGTTATAGGAGCTAATAGTTAGATTGTACATACATTTGTTATGGCATCTATATTTATTTATATATGATTATGTATGTGTGTGGGTTTAAAAAGATCAAATTGAACACATCAAACGATGTCTCTTAGCTATTGATTGCTTTTCAATAATAAGAGTATTTCACTCAATTACTTGAATACAAAATTGCGATTCTCAGTATATTAAATTAATTTCTGTGATTTTCTTCTAGATGTAACAGATTTTTTTTTTGATTAATTATTTGCCGCAAACACACTGAGATGGCACTCAATATACAATCCCATTAAAGTAACCTCTAATCTGATAGTTTCGACTGGCTGTGCTTGTTGACATGAATATTGATCATATAACCTCCTAATCTACCAACATTTCACATTGATAAAATTCTATACTATAGGAATTTTCAACTTGTTTTTTTCCTTATATTCGAGCATTATCCAACCAAATCTTTTGGAATTTCTTCCTTAAAAAATATTCAAAGTTTGTGGGAATGTTGTTATGTCGAAAAGGTATAACGCGCGCCATTTTCTTTTATATTGTGTGTGTCTGTAAGAACATGGAGGTTATTATATTAGGGGCATATTTAGCCTACTTATACCACCTACTAAAATGTCTTAATATAAACATAGTATATACAGTAAACACAAAGTAAGCTATCTATAAAAAAAAATTGAAAACTTTTTTTTTCCTTTTTTTTCCATTGTAAAATTCCGGTTTTATTTTCTGTATATGCTTGTACCATAGGAAAAAAATTAATATCATAGAAAAATGAAAAACTGTGACGTCAATACATATATATTATGTACCTGAAAATATGATGATCTATATAAATATTATATATATTGTGTATATTATGCAGAAAAGCGAAAAACAATTCAGGTAAAAAACTCCACAGACTGATTTTTTTTGCTATGTGTATATTGCCCAAAATTCCGTAAATTCTGTCCAAAGGTATAAACGGTAAAATGAAGGAAAATATATCGGAAAGGCATCTAAACCGGGCTAATTGTATAAATTTGTGTATCTTCCACTTGAAATACATTTCACCAAATCGTTTTCATTTCTGATTGAATAAAAATTCCAATACGACATGGCTACATGGTCTATAATAGTATATATATGAACGATTTGTGTAGACATAGAATTGTACGACGACGGCGGCGGTGCTATGGTTGCCGCCGTTAAAGAATCATTGAATTAATAAACAGGCCGCACACTTCTTGTATACCATTGTACAGAGACGAATTTTGATTGCCGATACAAGAAATGGAACGGACAGGAAGCAGATTTCTAATCGAGTAAATCGTAGGGAAAGTCGCCCATTTGACTTCTTTTTTTTCGTTTTCTTTACCCTTTGGCGCAGTCGGTTTGATATTTGTTCATCATTTTGTCAGTTATTAAATTGCATTTTATATTTAATAACTGTTTTTGTTTTTTTTTGTAATATAGTCGAGATGCCAAGAATTTTTTTTTTTAACATGATCAGCATCATGCTCAATCAACAGATTTTTGAATATTTAGGAAAATTTTCTTTTTTATAACAAAATCTGAATGGTTAATTATTTCAGTTCACATATAAAATGTAGTTTTGTAGATTATGAGGATTTTTCTAAAATACAGCCTTAGGATAGGCCATACAAATTGTTATCCATTGGAATTTTGACTTACCTATACGCACACCTAAGTCATGGCATGGGAAACTTTATACCCGATCAGTTATATAGGATATCTAGAAATACATGTATTTTTGTATAC